>JAANSO010000305.1:0-44792 GCA_036507315.1 Lepidocyrtus fimetarius
TGGAGTGAGATGATCTTTTTTGGAAGAAGGATATGACGCAGATGTGAATTATAATGGGTTTATCTCGTGAAATTCAAAACTTTTCAGAGTTTATTGCTTGTTATTGTAGTTTTGGAGGGAGTTGGAGGGAACTCATTAGTTTTGACATAACAAATTATTAAAATGTGCAACCCTTTTAAAACGGAAGGAACTTCCTTTTCACAGTAAATATTTGCGGTTGGTATTTGACAGAAGATGTGAAGTGAAAATGATTTAAACGCTTTCGAAGCAGAGTGAAAAGGATAATCTGTCAATTAGCACAGTCGTATTAAATAAATGGCTACACTTTACCTTCAATGTCAACAAAACAGTTAACAATTTTGATTTTAAATAAAAATAAATTCTGAAGAGATGAATAAATTGATAAGAAACAACATTTTAGATAAAAACATATTTTTTAAATCGTAAAGCGAGCATCACAAAAAATATTACTGTTTCTCAGCATTTGGATTTTATTTTCGACAATGTTGGTGGTTGTAAAAACTCTGTTGCACGATTATGTTGACTATTAAACCCTTTTGTTTCATCGAGCGAGACGCTGACAGAGAAAATAATCTTTCGAATTGAGCAAGGTTTCCCCCTGATTAACCCGCACGACTAGTCAATAAAGATGCCAATAGTTTTTGCCCTCACACTCGCATTCGAACAGAACGAGAAAACCTCAAAACAAGCTCGTCTTTGAATTTTGAATATTATTTCCTCGATTTTCCTCCCTGGGGCAATGTCCATCTTTCTTTGTGGCTGGATATCCAGAACGTGAGTGAGTGAAGTTCAACAGGTATCATGTCGTCATTTTCTTTTTTCGAAGATGACGAAGAAGTTTTTTCAGCTCCTGCGGCTGGATCGTTGCAGAGGATAGAGATACATCGCTGTAGCGACTTAATCAAGCGGATAGGCCGCCCCTCCTTTTACAAAACTTACAAGAATAAAAAAGAAAGGGGAAGGAAGATAAGCGCATAGTTTTTTTGTTGCTGGAGAAGAATATTTGAAATCTTGCTCGAAGCATTTTCAGATGAGTTCATTCCATTTTTACATTTTTCTCACATTTTTGGAAATTTATTTTACGCATCCACACCTGAATTGATTACGTGTTAATTGCGCAATTAGTTAGCAAACTAGGTAGAAAATAATTCCAAGTTTTAGTTGAGTTCACGAGATTTTGGTAATTAGACCGAGCCAAAATGCTCAACTTTGCTGTCTTTGCTACAAAACTCATCCACGTGCATAAAAATGGGTTTTGTAAGGGAATTAACACATTTTTTCTAAGAAAAAAGCGACTTTTGAGTGGCATTTCCTTTCATTTTAGGAAAACACGCAAAAATACAAAATGGAGTACAAAATACTTTTAAAATTATGCTTTAGCTGGAAAAGAATAGAAACTGACTGGAAACAAGTTGCCACGTTTGCTCAACTCACAAAGCTACAACAAAACAAAGCAGTTTTTATTTTCCTTAGAAATTACACGTTCAGCTCGATAAAGTTCAATCAATCCATGTTAAATCCTTCAACCGTGCTTAGCCCTTTCTTTCAGTGGATTTTAGAAAAACGTCAAATGTGAATTTAAAGATTTTGCTAGGAAAACCTGCAAGCAATAAAGTTTTAAGTAAGAAATCGTTTTAAATTTTAAGAGCAAAGTGTTGTCCTTGTTTGTTAATAAGCAAAAACGCAATAAAACTCCAAAACCCAATCTTCCGTTCTATTTTTCTTAGACAAAACGAACTTTTTCACAAAACCGGCCAACCACTCCTTTTCCAACTTTTAGAACAAAATAGACCTTTTTTTCAAATCTAGTCGTAAAGTTAAAATATTCGGAAAACAGTAAAAACTTCTTTTAAATTTATGACAGCCTCGAGCTACTTTCTTTGTTTCCCTCTTTTCCCAATTGGTTATTAACTTTTGTTAATAAAGTAATTCCTTTTGAGGGAATGATAGCCTCGAAGAAGAGTGAGAAAAGGCTCGTTTTATTTTTATATTGATTGCATTTCCCTTAATTTACCCAAACATATTATCTATTCACCGTGCGTGATCTTTTCTAAATAAATATTTTCCTAAAAATTGAATAAATCTTTGTAAAAAGTGTGTTATTCCCTTCTCACGTAATAATCTCCTTTTATTAAAGACTTAATTAGCAAACAATCATATTTTTATTTTCTTCCTATTTTCCTTTCCCTTCAGCAACACCAAAATTTTATTTTTATTTCTTGTTCACGAACAGGGAAATTAACAACAACGTCTTATTTTTATTTCTTTCAAGTGGCCGCTCTCCAATCAACAAGTCGTCAAAAACATTTCTATAAAAAGTTGAACCCTCTCAAGTAATTATTATCCCAATTAGAAACGACTAAATCTTCTTTGCTTAAATCTTCACAGTTCGTGATAAATTGAAAAATCATCTTCATCTTTTACTTGAACAATGCTGGAATAGAGACATTGACATTTTCTCCAATTTTCAAACCATTTTGTAGCGAATTTGAAGAGTCCACTTGATTTTCAAGATAAAAAATAGTCAAGTGGAGAATTGGATATTGTCATTATAATAAAACCAAGTAATCATTTTTAAACACACCAGAGCTCAGCTATTAACACGAACCTTTTTTATTTTTACGACATTCTTACGTGTTGTCTACCTTCTCTCTAGACTTGTTGTTTTGTAGGAGGGAAAATAGTTTCTACCACTTAAAAACAATTCCAGTGATTTTACTACTTTCTACCTTTTCCTACCTGTTCATCTAACAATATTGCTATTATTTTCTAGAAAACATAAAATTTAAACTCTTATCATGTAATTTTCAAAGAAGCCCTCTTCAAAAAACATTTCTACAAGAAGCACACTTAACGACGACACTGCTCTTCCAGGTTTTTATTCTTTTTTCAAGTGCTTGTCTGTAATAAAGGCTAAAATTTTAGTAAAAACCCTGGCGTTTTTTAAGAATGAAGAGAAAAATGTGACCAAGTGAAAAATTGCCACTAATTTCCTTTCCCTCCTATTTTTCAACCCTTTTAAAAGGTTCCTTTAAGGGCTTCATCTTAGGAAGCCAAATGAAGCGAAAAACCAGTCAAAAACTTCTTTACTTGTCCGTTAAGTTTAATTTCTAGTTTAAAAAGTGCATTGAAGTGGAAAAGACAGTCCCTGTTGGATACTTTTAGTTTTCTTCAAGGGGCACTTGACCTGCTAAAATATTTGAACTGTGAAAGGAAGTGTTGAAAAAAGTCAACAGCCTATTCAAAATCAAAAATTCTGTATCAAAATTAAACACAGTCCTCGCTTTGTTCTTTTTTCTCTTGGTTTGGGTGGTTTATCCCCTTTTTGATCCACATAATCCTCTTTTATGAAGAAGCCTTAGTTATAAAGTCACGAAATTGGAAACGTTTCAGAAAAAAGCTAAAATAAACAAAAAAACTCAGAAGCTTTTAAAGTATCTATTTACTCTCTTGTAAAACTGTCTGGTTTTGTTTTTGTCACTAAAATCGAACCTTAAAAATTAAGAGTGAAGAATCAAACAAGATTTGATAAAGATAAAAAACAGAAAGAAGGGCTCATCCTTTTGAAATCCGAGACTATTTTTCCTGTTTAAATTGACTTATTACGCAATTGTAGAACAATTTAGAAAACTTCAGGTATCAAATGTGATCATCGTGTTTGAAAGTGAAGACAAATTAATAGCGTAAACAAGTGGAGGAAATGTAGCGTGAAATTATGAAAAGGACGTAATCAATATCATTTTTAAATGCTTTACTAATTTATTTTAAGAATCCTAAACAGATTTACTGGATAGTTTGTTTTTAGAAGCCCTTTAACACAATTTTAAACTTTTTTCTCCCGTGGGAACAATTAAACAGATCTGAAATTAATTTAGTGCTTGTAAAAGGAAAAAGTGCAGAAGTTGAGGAAAGTTGAGGGCCCAAGAGACTTTAACCGGGAAGGATGAAGGGTTACTCCTTTTTAAAATAATATTTTGACTAACTCGAAAACTCAAAAGAGTTTTAAGTAATTTAAGACTTTGTTTAGATAAAAATGAAAAAACAAAACTAAAAAGTGTTTTCAACTAAAAACCAGATGCAATATTTAAAATAAAAATTATCATTTTATGGTTTAAAAATTAATTAAAATATTATAAAAGTGCTGTGCAGTTAATTAAAAGCTAGTTAGTACCAAACTGGTACTTTCCCGGAAGACAATGAAAGGATTAGAGATAAAAGCGGCAGACAGTGGAGCTTAGAAATGGTCATTTTATTTTGTCCAAATGTCCATTCAATTCTACCTGTTTTAGAATTTTATCCTTTTATAATTAATCTGACACGACCAAAAAGTACTATTTACAGCCACTTCCCGTCCCTTTTTTCTATTTAGCATAGCCAACCCTTTCTTATTTTGCTCCAGTTCATTATCTCTTCTTCGCTTTCTTTCAAAAACATGTTTAGCTACTTAAGCCATTCTAAACTTGGTCATCATCCTCTTCCATTCCATTGCTGGTCACTTTTATAATGAAGCCCAGTAGCATTTTACAATTTTATTCAAACAACGAACAACAATTACCTGCTCATTACTACACCCTACTTTCCCAACCTTTCTTACAAAGGCGAGCCTAAACACTTTTCAACCCTTTTCACCTCAATTTTAAATTGTCTCTTTTTCTTCAAAGGAAAAATAATGGAGCGGAAGACTAAATTCGGCTAATGACTGAATAAACTTATACTTAACTCGCTTCATTATAATAATACAATTTAATATAATAATTCACTATCCTAATTATAGTTTGATCATGGCTTTACACTTGTTTAACTAATAATTATGTAATATCTGTATTTATCCAAGTTTTATACTTAAAACGAACAATTTTAAAGGCTTTTTTATCTATTTTATATCAAGTTTAAACTTATCTTTAATTCTAGTTTATGACGTAGAAAATTAATTTATTCTTGAAATTTTTAGTGTTAATTTCTTCGGTAAAAAACGTTCCGTTTTCGGTAATCATTTGAATCATAAGCCGTTGCTAATTACAGCTTTTCTTCAACTTCCGAGATTATCTCTGAGAAAACCTGCTTGATTATCTATCTTTCTGTGGAATCTATCCACTCATCAACCGCCACTGTTTCTTCATTAACGCTTAAAAAGCAGATTCGCAAAGTCCTTTAGAAACGTGATCAGTTTACTCTACAACGTAGATAATTACTTTTCTCCGATTCCGATTTAATCCCATAATTAACTTGCTACTGTGCATAGGATTCAATTTGTGAGAAAATTGTAATAAATTGCAAAGATAGATCCATTTCAAGTGTTTATCTTATGTAACGTGTGAAAAATGGTTTAAAATTGATAAAACTGGACTTACCCATGCATCGCGTGAATTCTGGCGGCGGCCGCTGCAGCGGTGTGAGCTTCCCAAACGCTGCCATGTCCTCTTTGCGGGTCCATCGGGGCAAGGGCTCCAAAAGGGGAGAATGGTGGGAAGGCCAACCCGGGTGGGAGTCCGCCACTGCTACCTGTAGTAGTCATAGGTTTTTCCGGCATAATTAAACCCCCGAAAAATAGTTCTACCCTCCTCCTCCCTTCTCACTCATTTACACTTTTTTAAGAAAACAAAAGTATTAAATTCTCGAAAGCTCATTAATGTATTGTCACAGTTGGAGGTGAAAGAAAACACATGTATGAAATTTGCATTCCATCTCTTACGTAATCCATCCCAAGCTTACTTATAAATCCTTGTCAAGCAAACATAATCACTCAAGTTTTTAAACAAGCCATAGCATCTCCAATTTTTATTTTTCGTCAAAATACAACTTTTTTATTTGGTTTTAATCAACATTTCATCAGTTTCAGTAGCAGCCGCATGATATCCTCTTTCACATCTGGCTTCTACTTATTGTTTTCTTTTTATACATGGACACAGGAAAAGACCGTTGACCAACTGCACAAAAAATTGGCAATTTTAAAACAAAATAGCTCAATCCATCAACGTTTCCTAAAACTTTTTATTCACAATTTATTACTTTTTTAAATGAGCCACCTTCAACCTTTTCAATGCAAAAAACGGCTCCTGTTCAAAACAAAACTTGAAAATTTAAAACTGCAACTTTGTCTTATTCAACAAGCTGCATAAAGAAAACAAGACTCTTCTTCAGATTTCAACAAAAACTGGATTTAATTAAGCCATCTTCATTCAATCCACACACACAACACATTCCTCAGCTCCAGTAATAAAGAATTAATAACTTAATTAAAATTAAACTTAAATGTCTTAATAAAATGCAGAGGTGAGTTAAAAGGTGAACCACGCACGGCTCGGAGTCCTGCACAACTGCAAGGTGTCTGTTGTCTCCAACTTTGTTCCAAAAATGTTAAATCCTCTCTCAATACCTATCTATACTAAAATCTATTGTTATTTTTCTTACGCAGCACGACTTCTTCAAAACTCTGAATATAACTGTGCTACACTTTTCTTCACAATAGTTGCGATGCACACACATGAGCAAAACGCGTCTCACAAAAAGTTTAAAACGGGAACAAAGCGAGTTTTGTAGAAACGCTCTTGTTTCTTCACAGACCCTTCCATGTGAATGCCAAAGTTGTATCTGACGGGGATGACAGGTCTGCCTTACAACTCAACTTAAACTTGCCTGACCACTCCTCGCTTCAGGGCTGAAAATTCCTTTTCTCTATTCTCTCTCTATTCTTTTTCTTCTTTATCTTATATATACATACCTACACAAAATAGAGCTCTTTTTCTTCTATAACAAGTTCATATGCAAGAAAAGGGGAGATGAAGCAGTTAAATTATGTTTTTTCAGTGACTGGGCTGGAAATGGAAGAAACAACTTTATACACACTGCAACATGCTCGTTTCTATCTACCCCTCGTTTTTTATTATCCCTTCTTTCTTCCCTGTCAAAGCCTTTTTTAACTTTTAAGACTCATCTTCATCTTTTCTTCTCCATCTGGACAAAGTATAGGCAACAATCACACAACAATCCCGTTTCATTAGAGAGCAACCAGCAACCAACGTAGAGAATTGAAAGAGGGTGTAAAAACGTGTTTCTTTCCTCCAGAAAAACAAGACATAAACTTTTTTCTCGTAATCATCATCAAACAAAATCTTCATTTTCCAAGTTAAGTTACTAAACCAGGTTTTTCTGAGCTGCTGCTGGGCTCCTGTTATTATCCCATTGTAAGAAGAGAAACCTTCTCTCTCTTTCGAAGATAAGTACATTGCATGAGTTTAATATCATTATTTAGAAAAAACTACCTTTTATTCATGCGAGGAAAACAAGTCATTTTTCTTAACGTGTGTATCCAGCTGAGGAGGAGTAGAAAAAAAGATGTGTAAAATAACATGGAAATGTACGCGTTTCAATATAATCAGCACACGGAGCAAAGAAAGAATATTTCATGACAAGAAGGCAGCCTATCTCAAATGTAGCTCTTAACTTCTGTCGTAATATATTTACGTAATTGTTCCCAAATTGGTAGGTAAAGTTGAAGGTGGTTGTGCCGCAGAGATTAGAGAGAGGTTTGGGATATGATTCCACAAGAAAAAAGCAAGAAAACCTTTGGAATGCTGCCTTGTACGTAACTTTTCTTTGCATACCTGTTCATAGTAAGTTGATGATGATATTTTTTTTTGATAAATGGGTAAAGTTTCTCGTTATTATCTAGATTGCTGTGTATTCTTCTACAGCATTTACTCACGTGCATTCTCTGATATTGTAACAAGAAAAGCAAGAAAAGTTTTAAAGTCATTTTTAGTTCATTCTTCAACCCTGTCTCGTTACACTCGACGAGGTCGCAACAAAATAAACTTTTACTACCTTTCAATAGGGAAATGGTTGAGATGGTTGCCTTCATTCACCCCTGAAGCAATAAAATTCACAGCTCGCAGAAGAAAGTGTCCCGTGTGTTCCAAACAAAGGACACCGCTCCCTTCACAATTTTGTCCCTATCTTCCTGTACTTTACTATCTATAAAAATGGCTTCTTCCTCCCTATTTTATTCAAGACGAAAAGGTTGTAAAAGTTTATAAGGTCATAAGATAAATTCAAAGGTTCTTTTCAAAGCTTTTCTTCTCTTTTCTACTGTTATTCTCCAAACAAATAATCTTTTCATCTTTAAAGTTAATTTTCCAACAGTTATTTTAATTTTAAATTTAATTGCAATTAAACTTATTTTGATCAGTTAATATGACATATCCTCTGGCGCTAATTACGGATAATCCGAGTTTACCGAGTAAATATTTAATGTTAAATAATGCAGATTGAGTCTTCAAGTCTACGTAAAATGTAGAGAAAAGGCTCTGAAAGCTAAAGTAACTGTGGCTAATTCTAACAAGAATAAAGACGTAAAATTCTTTATGAAGATGTCTTCCCTTTTGAATGCCCTGAGGAAATGTTTCCATTGTTTGAAAAATCCCTTTCTAGAAAAGGTACCTTCAACAATTATAATCAGCCATTTCTCTACCTTTTTATTGCTATTCTGTGTACCTTATTTGTTCTTTCTTCCTTCCACTGCAGCTTCTTAATTTAAGCCAGCAACATCACAATCTTCTTGAAAAACACTTTATTCCAGTGTGATAAACATTACTTCTGGATAATATACTTTGAACAATCACCTTCTTAAAAAGAAACATTTCTAAATCCACATCTTTTTTCTTCTTATCATCATTCCCTTCTCTCTCGTCTCACTTTTTTATCATTGTCTATTTTTATTCTGAAGATTTGTTGATAAATTTTTAAAAAAGAGCTTTTCTTTGAAATTAATGAAAAACTTGCTTTTGTGCTTTCTCTACAATGTTTCCCCCTCTTTTAGATTTATTTTTCTGCTGCAGACAGATTTAGTCGGATAAACAATCACCACCGCCACCGCATCAATTTACTGCTGCCGTTGTCGATTTAATGAATTCTACAAAACAATGTGATAATAATAGAGAAATATCAACTTTCATCGTTGATCCATCCATTTCTAACCATTTCTGGGTACTTTACTAATCATCACCTTCTTTCATCACTTTCTCATTGAGAAGAGATCAAGCACACTTAAATTACACGTTGGGATATGATTTTTTGTCTAAAAATACCTTTTTGAGGTCTCCAACTCTCCAATTCTGAAATTGTGAGCTCATTAATAAAGAAAGAGAGGGGACGAGCTTACGTAATTGGCAGTTTTTATTCTAGAATTGGATCTGACATGATAGTCTAAATATTGAGGAAGATTGCTTTTTAAAATTGTTTTGGCAGCTCTTCATCTTTTCAATGTTTTGTTAGTTTTAAAAGAAATCAGATCTTTTTTTAAACCATGGGAAAGCTCTGTTTTTTTCATTGAAATCCGAATCTTATTGGATGCCTAATAACTGCCTCTGGAGGGTGGGTAAACAAAACAGATTTTTAAAAAGTTTTTAAAATGACTGGAGGATAAGCCAGGGAAACCTTTTCAAATAAAAATATCATCAAGAAATTACGAAATAAAAACGTTGGAGAAAAGAAAGCCTTCCAGCTCGTCACGAAATTAATCCGAAGATGATGAATTTTTACGAAACCTTAAAATACTTTTCGATTCATGACACACGGTAGCTTTTAAAAGTTGCGTAATAATATGTGCACCTGTACCTTAAAGATTTTTAAATAATAAAATGCGTTTATAATTTTTAATCACTGCATAAAAATAGATGATATGAGATTTCTAACTGTTCTTCAGGGATAATCACGGTTCAATTGAGGGATCAACACGAATTTTAAATTATTTGAAAGGTTTCATTATTCAATCAAAACGTTACAAGATACGCACTGTAGGCGGCATTATTTAAAAAATCTTTTTTAAAACAAGCTTTGTTTCTGAAACTCTATTTCTTCGTTAATTCTTCACATCGTTATAATTAGAAGGGTTTTAAAAAATCTGTTAAAAATTTCTAACCAAAGGCTAACTAACGATCTCGTAAAAATTACTATTTTCGTTCAAAACGCGCATTAAACTTTGAAATGGATGACTGGTGAAAACCTCAAATTACACGTTTTGTGAACAAGAGCGTTCCTCGTTTGCACCTCAACAGCCTTAAGAAGAAGCAAAAATTTTGAATTATCTGCTGTGCGGTTTCAAAATGACAGAAATCGGACACATTAATAATTATCATATTTTTCCTCGTAAAAATTCTTCCACCAAATACGGTTAAAAAAGTAATGAGCTGGGCAGGGGCAGAGGGAACCATGTGGTTTACTTTGGAATGCATCTCATTCTCTTCTTGTTCATCACACATGTGCCGTTTTGCCAAAAGGTGATTATTACGAGAAGAAAAAAAGCTGTCAAGATTTCTGTTGAAGCTTCAACGCATCCTTTAAATGAGACCTAGTTTTAACTTATCCAGTTTCAAAGTATCCTATTCCAAGCTAAACTTGGTGATAGCTCCCAGCCTATCACTCTTTCTGGAATGAAAGCCACTCTTCCAACTCAACTAATGAACCTTTACATGTGCACAGAAAGCTTTAAATGTGAAGGTAGGAGTAACCTTCCACTTCTCATTAGGCAGCTAAAAATTCAAAGCAAAAAATGTGTAAAATAAACCCGCTTGAAATTAATTAGATAAGAAAATCCAGATTTTTTCAGAGATGGCATTCCGGGTTTAACCTACATTGGGAAAAATGGGAGAAACTGGGTTTAAATGGATTTTACCTATCTATATTTTTCCGGGGTTTTTCAACTTTAAAAACTTTCTGCTAGTCATTAAGGATAATTTGAGACAAATATGCCATAACCCGTCATTGTGGGAAAAATGTTAAAACCCGTTTTATCCAGCTCTGCTTTTCTTCCCAATATTTAAAACTAAAATGACAAAAGATTTCAAACATTTTCAAAAGGATTCTGTTCAGAAATGACTTTTTGTGAGTAGAATTCTTTTCTCAAATTCCTCATTTTCACACTCATCACTAAACAGAAGGAAAATGCAGTGTTTAAGGCTTGTCCTCGTGTTCAAATCACGTTCTCAAATGCAAGAATGACAGTGCAGAAAGAGTGTGTCGAAGTGTCAAAAAGATTTTTTCTAATAAAGAAGAAGGAAGGATTGCCCTGTTAAAAAATCTCCTCCTTTCTCAATGACAGAAAACTTGAAAAACAAACATTTTTCAATAAACAAAACAAAAAACAGACAAAAATTGTTATCAAAGCGGTTGAAAAAGGGATATGATACGTGTCACTGATAAATACTCTTTTTTGTTCTTGTCTTTCATTAACAAGAAAATGAAAACGAGCTAATTGACATTTAAGAAAAATTGCAGGTAAATCAGTCTAAAACAAACTCTGACATTCCGGAAATGAGCTTTGATCTCAAATATGCATTTTTCTTCACAGATTCTATTTCAAAAATTGCATTTTGTACAGAGTTGCGTAACATTTAAGTCATCATCATTCTCATTCGTAACATCTTCTTCATCTCTTTAAGTAAGAATTCCTCCGCGTCACCTTTTTATCAACATTTTCGGCTTTTTCAAATGTTTTACGTGTTTCTTCAGAGAAAACTGTTTTGTTTCTTTTACCGATTTTATTTTTTTCTTACAAAATATTTTTTGCCTTAAAGTCTAATTACAAAGATTTGAGGAATGGTTTCCTCAAGAAAGCCAAACCTCTCATCAGTCACTGCCTTATTCACCTTTTTTGTATTTCCCTACCTCTTTCCTAACAATTGCCCTGTTTTTAAGAGGAAATGGATGCCGCATCCAATCAGTATTTGTACCTTTGAAAAAAAGGTCGCTGTTTTTCACAAAGTAGCAATTTTTTCAGGTAAACTGTTAGGTATGTACCTGACAAAAAACTTGGACAATTCACTTCTTGGCTTACCCTGATGAGCATCACACTTCGTTAGAAAGAAAATGATGAGCAGTTTAAAATTGTATTTGATCAACCGGCAACTCTTTCTAAACAAGCTGATGATGAGGATGACTAAAAGAAAATTAAAAGCACTTTCATTCCGCTTTTATCCTTTGCAAAGTGCCATGAAGAGAGGTACCCCCTGGGGGTGAAGAACTAAAGAACTTGCGGATTATTCACAAAGTTCCTAAAATAATTTAAAGAGGATTTTGATTGTTAATACGAGAGTTGTTAAATTTAATAGTTTCTTAAATCCTTTCACTTATTCCCCTTCCCATGACCTCATCACGGGGGACTAACTAGTCACTTGTTACTGACTTTACATAAATTATTGATAAGCTCTTGATAAGCAATGCTGCGGAGCTGCCATCTTTTAAGGCACTTTTTAAGATTATTTCTCGTGTATTCCAAAGTTAGCGTTTTTTATCATTAAACTTTTTGGCTACTTTGAAAAGGACGAATAAAAAAGATAAGATTTTATTGAAGGTCCCACACCCTTCACTTGAATTGTTATTGAAGTCATTTAGTAAGAAAAAATGGAGGGAGTGGGAGGGAAAAGGTACAAATGAGGTTTTCTTCAGTCAATTAGCCATTTCAAAGGTAAAACAAATGTTATTTTTATTGATGGAACCAATCCAAATTATCTTTTAATGTAATCTCCAAAAAACACAGTAATGCTTCATGTAAAAACTTTTTATGTTTTATAATCAATATTTCCGCTCCCAAAGTCATTATAATATCTAACCTGGCACTCTCAATTATTACCTACGTAATAAAGGAATGTTTTTGTGTCAATGCCAGAATAGAGATGGATGATGGAACGATAACCTGTGCAATAAAATTTGATATTGCAAATGTAATTTTGATACGGGGCTTATCATAAAAGAAAAAGGTTAATTCCCAAATCTAAAATATGACCAATCAGGATTACGTTGATAAAAACGTTGAATTGGAGGACATAAACTTTGACAAAAAGAAAAGCAAGTCCAAAGTATTTTGTTTAAAATATGTTTAAGCTGGGGCAATAAAATTGCAACAAGGTTTGAACAAGCTTAAGAAAAAGCAAATCCAATTACGAAAGTTGCTACCCAGCTTACCCCTTCAAAAATCAAAGAATTGAAGAAATAAAATCGTAAAAACTGAGCTACTTGTTTTTTCTATTCCATTTTCTCCAATTTATTGTAAATCCTCAAAGAGAAGAACAAGATCAAGTTGGTCATGAATCAATCCTATTTTATTACGATTTCTTTTGAAATAATGAGCAGTTTCCTATTTTATGAACGATTTTAGATGACAATTTAGAAAACAAAACTTTCCAGTAATTAACTAAATAAACTTTGAATCTAACATTTTTTACATCATTTAATTAAAACGAAAGTGTCATTCATTTTAAATACATTTTGTAATAATATTATGCAATGGATGAAACAAGAAGTATGATAAGGAAAGCTAATTAAACAAGCCTTGTTCAATTTCTTGCTAATGTAAACACTCTGGAAAGAAAGATGATGTCGCCAATGAAATGTGTGAAACTCGGCAACTGCCCGAGAATTTTGGATGAAGATGTGAAGTTACATTTGATTCCATTTTATCCCCGTTTAGTTGCCAATTAGAGCCTTATTCTGAATTAGCCTTTTGAAAAAAGTTGTGAAGAGGTTCAGTCTTTGAGCTTTTCAAGATTCATTCAATTTTTAACTAATTTACACGCAGCTTTAAAAGTTGACGAATTTCATGAGAATATATTTGGGTGATTGTTAATAAGTTAATAAACTGTGAATTTTACCGCAACATCGCTGCAAAGCTGTCATGTTAAAACGTGTGAACAATTTCTAGGGCAATCCCACTTATCTCAGCTGGATTTCATGCGTTTCCCCTTTCCATCTCCCTATTCTAACACTTTCCACACTGCAAAGAGTAAAATAACAACAGATTGTGAATGTCGTTGCGGGAAATGAATGAAAATGTGAAAAAGGCCACTTATAAAACATCCCAATCATTTGATTCTATTTATTCTCTAATTTCTTGCGGCTTTTTCAATTCCTCATTTATTTACCCATTCAACCGTCACCCTTTTCAACAACCTCGCTTCATTTCCAATTCAATATCACCAACCAACCGAAATTGAGTTTAATGAGAGTCAAAGCGCTAACCGCTCTGATAAAAAGCAACGCTTATTCAAAAGAAATATTTGCTCAATTAAGCTTGATGGACCTTTGCCAGAAAAAACTGTTCTAATTTAAGCACAAAAGCTGTTGCACTTTGCCCCAGCATGTTCTTTTTCGTATTAAATATGCCATAACATTCAAGTTAATTGCTGTAAACTTGTGATAAAAACAGTGTGATGATCAACATCAAAATTAGATCGTGACGGGTGAATGTCACTTGCAGAGTGGACCGGGATAATCTTCAAACACAGACGATGATCGTAAAGATATTTAAGAGTTTGAATGAGTTATTAAAAAAGACGATCCAGTATAAAGTTCTTTCTTTCTCTTGCACTTTTGATACTTTTTTCATATCATAAAATCGTTATCCAAATACTTTCCAATCTCGTGAAAAATGCCACTCAATTAGCCACTAAAAACGACGGCAAGTTGAAATAGAACACGGAGGTAGGCAATAATCATAATCATAAGGGTTAATGATAACAAGAAACCTCCCGAAAGAAAATATTTATTTTTAACACAAAGCACAATTTCATTTTGTATTTACCAAATCAGCACCTAGATTTAACTTTCAGACAGTTTTTAACAAAAATCCCATCCAGACGCAATTATAAAATGGGACACAATTACGTTTAAAAGTAACGAGCACGCATGCTAAAAATTATCGTTCCATGTCTAGATTAAGTTATTTCTGCTGTCTAGTTTAGGCAAAATATATTTGAAGAATTTGTCACCATATTTTGTTTACAAAACTATTAAAAAGGCTGTACAGAATAGAAGTATTCAAGTGTCAATTGAGTTCATTTTGAAAAGGGTTTTTTACTTTTCTGGATTTTAAATGAGATTTTAATTGATAGAAACAAGGGTCCCCCTGTCCCTTTAGGTTCAACCAAGAGGCTCTTGAACGATTCCCGGCTCATTATGCAATTTATGCTAAACATCCCGTTTGCTCAATATTCAAACCAATATGTTTTGCATATTGAAGATTCAGTTTTTGAAAGTAATTTGCATGCTCTTTGAACTGGTTCTGAGCACTTGAAATCTAATCAATGACAGATGGACAGACTAACATGTAATAATCCTTTAAAATAGTTTTTAATAAGTTTTAAATTGTAATTTAATAGCAATTACTAATCAATTGAACATTCTCAAGTTACACATTTCTTTTAGTTCAATGCATTTTGAAAAGGAAAAGAACTGCACTTTGTAGCGGAAAGGGTGTGACAAAGCAGCTCAAATTGTAACGAAAATATTATCCAAAATTGAAATATCAAAACCTGAGCAGAATTGATCTAATTGAGAGCATTTTCAAGTTTTAAAATAGTTTCGGCCCACCTCATCATCCCATTCCCCTTCCCAAAACCTTTGTCAGTTTAGGTTTGGCTGGGGTGCGGTCCATTCTTTTTCACTTCTTCCTCGATCACCCATCAACAGTTTAAGTTGAGGTGAGCTTTTGAGAAGGGACCACTGTTAACAGGGAAGAAAAAATAGAATTTGACACTGGAATGTTGATACGGGCGAAGGTATACAAATTGATTTTGACACTAAATGTGTTAATATCATCACGAACAACATGAAACGAGGCTTGCCCGTAATAAAAACATTGAATAGGGTTGGATTACACAATTGCTTATAAATGATTATAAAACCGATGACGGTAATGAATTTTCATTTTGATTGCGTACAATATATATTATTCATCAAAATTCAGCTCCAACCCTTAAACTGCCACGTACCAACAAGAAAGCTATGAATACATATTATGCAATAAATGATAATAAATGACACTCTTCCACGAAATAAAAGTGTGCTTGGGCATAACGGTTGACATTTTTTCCTCATCTATCATCATCATCCTTTCTTATTCCGTCCTTGAGAGATTTCTAGAAAGTTGCGTCCTCTTCAAAAAATTGATAACAAGGCGGGAATAAAAACGGGTGAGTGTCTGTTGGGTCGTCGTGGGTGCTATAAAATTTACAACTTTGTTTTTCTCTTTCTTATCTTCTTCTGACTAGGGCAAAACCAATAAACCAATTCGATTATCAATGATTATTGCCACAATTTGAGAGTGACCTACGTGAATTTCTGCTTTAACGACGAGGTCGACCCGCTATTTATTGCGGTAGGTTTGGAATGGACAAAAACAAGTCTCTGGAGGAGACAATATTTTGACACGAGAGGTGAACTCTGTAATAATCATTGCGTTATTTTCCCTTCTTCTCTCCCTGGCTGGGTTTATTGCTGTCATCATCGTTTATTAAATACGACCATCTACGGAAAAACATTTCAAAGGAATCTGTTCGGACTGTGCCGTTGTTCGTTGTCCCGTTTCTTTTTTATTGCATCTCAGAGAATCCTTAAATGCTTAATGATATCATCATAAAACTTTATAAAAATGCTTCTTTTATGGGCAAAGCTTTTAATTTTTAAACAGGAAAAGAACATAAAAGCTTCTTTTCAGCCTAATTATCTTTGAATGTTTATATTTTTATTACACCATTTTATTTAAACTTACAACAAATTATTAATTTATCAGAGGATCGGACAAGAAAATAAAACTTGACCTAATTTTTCTTCGCTTGTTAGCTCAAAGCTTGTTTAAATTATGCGCTAATTATTACAACATTACGGGAAACTGTTAAAAATTAAACATGACAAATGTACACAAATAAAAGAGAACAAGATAGTGATAATTTAAAATTGACCGGAAATGACCACCACAAAAAGGATTTAATAGAGTTATTAGCTCGGACAGTAACCAAATCATCTTCATCCTTTGTTAGATTAATCATCATTTAAAAGATGGCCAGATGTTGATAAAAATTAGTTTGTTCTGATCTGTTATTGACAGGAGTTTTTAGGAAAACAAGCAGTTTAGAAAAGGCTCCACTTAATTTTTCAAACCAAAACTGTTTTTTAAAAAGAAGAAATCATATAATTTTAGGTAGCTCATCATCTATTCACCCCTGTTATCACAATTTTCTTTAAATTGAAGGTTTTGAAAAGGAAAATATTTTCAACTTTTTGACTTTGTTCAACGACAAAAGACTGAAGGTAAGAATGGGATGTGGAAAGGTGGCATTAGAGCCGCTTCTGTTCGTAGATAGGATCATTACAACACTCTCACTCTAATCACTACAATAGCATCCGGAAAGAAATGAATGGGGTATTATGTGAGAAGACGAGAAGATTGAACAAGATAGAGAGTGACTACTCCTGACAAACAAATCACTCTTAAAACTATCTTGTTAGGTAAATAGCAGAAAAAACAGAAAAGCTTGAAAAAGTAGACGTCTATCTGTCCATATGGCACTCACTCATACTCATTCTAGTTTTTGAGTGCTTCCAAGAATAGAAAAAATACAAAAGTGAGCCATTACATAATTTTATTTTAAATATTATTTCTATTTTGGACAAGTTTAGGTTTGAATGTCTGATTACCTGGAAAAATAACGTTCGAAATCGAAGAAAATCTAGCAATTAAAAGAAGAGATAGGGTTAGGTTATAAAAGGCAGCAAGCCTGCTTATCCACTTGCTCAACATTTTCTAGGAGGTTATAAAATAGAGAGAAAATTGCAAAGAAATATAATTGCCAACTATTTTAGTCACATTTATATAATTTTAGCCTAGGTTAGGTTGCAACATCTTCCCAAATGTCCGTTTACTAAAATTTGAGGCAATTTCAAACTTTAACCTCGCAACGACTTTCTTGCTTTCTGTTATTATCAAGTAATACAATGCAATTTTTAACCTTTCGATTAACCTACGTGAAAGTAGCCATGTTCCTTTTTTCTTTAGAAAATTCAGCTCCCTTAGACAATGGTTTTAGCGACAAAACCAAGTGGGATGCCAAACCACGACCATTTTTTTCTCTGCCCTCCACGAAAGAATAAATCACACTGTGATCCATCTCATTCTATTTTAAATGGAGAAATAAAAGAAAAAAGTCACCACACGGACGTCTCTCTCGGAACAAAGCAAAAACTTCCCTTGTTCATCTTTCATCCCCTGACTTTTGAAAGATCTGGATTGGCATTGTTAAAATCCAAAGATGGTTTTCAATGCTCCTATCCACATTTTCCTTTTTATCGATCATGTTTTTATTCGAGCTGGACTCTCAACAGCGTCATCATCACCACTTCCTTTCAAATCTTTTAAAACGATCTTGTACTCACTTTGAAACGCCATTCTTCAAAAAAAAATGTTGCATAACTTTGTAAATTGAAAAGAAGGATAAGGCACAGCGAGAAGTAGGAATGGGAACACACACTGGCAACGGATCTAACTTCATCTGCTCTCGTGTGTACGTCTTAATCATAATCAGATAAAAAAATATCATTCCATTCTTTTTCACGACCCCTATGATGATGCTCCGTATTAAAAAGATTAAAATCAGAGAGAAGAATTATTCAATTCGCTTTAAGTACCTCACCAGAAGATCACCCATTCACAGTAATTGCAGTAAATTAAACAATTCTGGGATTGGGCCAGCTGCTGGAGATGGGTTTTAAATGTGAAGAATCAAAATTGATTTCTTCTTCAAATCTGACTTTCTTTTGTTCAAATATGAACTTCTTAAAAACTGTGGGCTCTGTTGAATAATCACTTTTATTTATGGCTTCATGCACTTTAGCCAAGTCAAGCGCTGTACAAATAGGAATGGGAAGAGTGATAAAAAGTGTAATCTACAGAAACAACTCAATAATATCCACATAAATTATTGAAATTGACCGGATCCAGCTAATCCATCGTGAAAGTCGTTGCAATAAATCTTTTAAAGTTTCTTCCCCGTCTACACTCTGTACATTGTAAAAAATAAAAAAGGGGGATGAACACCACCTTGCGTGGCTTTTAAAACATTCCCAATTGGATATTGATATTCGAATCATTCGAATCCTCGCAGAATTCTTTTCTTTTTGGTGAATTTAATGAATGTAAATATTCTCTGTTAATCAGATAGCCCGATAGCCGTAAATAATCCCTTTTCTTAATCTGTGTGCGGTGGGCAGGTAATAAATTAGACAGCTGGAATGCCTAGAAAATTGTGGTGACTAGTCAGCATGTTTTTTAAAATTGTCTCCAAATCTAACTTTCAGAGAAAGTTTTTTAGATTTCCTTATTAAAAGCATCATAAATATCAATTTCTTATCTTTCCCATCAATTTCCATAAAAACGTTCCATTTTAGGAGGACAAAAACCAGAAATAGCTCATCCTTCACAACTTGACTAATTGCATTCCTAAGTTTTTTTGCACTTAAGGATCGAATGGTAATCTGTTAATCTTTTAATTAAATTAATGATGACCAAGTTAAAAACAGTGCCGTTTTTTATGTTGTTTGAAAGTATGTTTAGGATTTTTAGAGGATCGCGGTTAAGTGGAATCTGGCGAGAGATTTATTTAAACATTTTACAGCTCTTCTAAGCGATAATCATTTTAAGTAGTTTGTTTTTCAATAAAAACGTCACAACAACAAATCTTTCAGAGAAGAAAATGAATAGAAAATGAAGTTGTGGGAGGAGGGGAAGTGTTTAGCAAAACAGAAACGGCTATTTTTAGCTCAATACAGAACCCTTTCATAAATTTGTTGAGAATTTTAAACATAAACTAACTATGAATTAACTAATCCGAATTAACTACGGATTAGTTTATTAAAACTAATCCAAATTTAATTACAAGTGTAAATCCCTGTGTAAATCTTGTAAGATGATTTAGAATGTTTGCGTTAAATATTTACATCCTTATCAACTTGTTAAATATTTTGTGTAAATTAGAAAGACAAACTTTGACTGACGGTTCCTTTTTATTGCCATCATCATCCCTTTTACAAGCCTTTTGACAGCTCAACAAACAACACTTCTTTCAATAAAGATTTGCTTTGTAATGCAATCTCCAAATAACAACTTTGAAATAACTGGCACAAGCATAATTAAATTAATATTTACAGCTAATTACAAGATGATGTCATTTTATCCCAAAATCTTTAGTCAGTGGTGGAGTTGCTGAAAGTGATTAAGTTGTAAAAGGAGAATTTTATACAAATCGTGACATATTTATGATACGTTGAATAATCTATTTAGTTTTTATGTAATTATTACTTCATTTCATGTCGAAAGTTATTTAGGAAACGTGATTATCACCAACTTGTACGGTTTTATAAAAGCTTATTTTATGGCCACATCCTTGCTTTATTGATGCTTTGTTGACTGCTTAATCACAATAATTGAGATGTCTCAAACAATTTCTGTAATTATGCAATAAATGGATCTATTTCCATCATAATTGTCCGTTATAATTTTCCTTGTGATTATCTACGGTCCATCCCAAACCTTTCTGGACAATCCTCCTTTGTCCGTCCCACTCAAAAATTCGGAGGAAAACATGCGACATTTTCGATTGTCATAATTTTACCTGGACGTTCAATGAAATTACGATGTAATTATTACGTAACTTTTTCTACCTAATAGAAAAAACTTAATTGCTTGAACAAACGTTTTGTTGATAATCAACTTTTGATTTTATCTTAAAAACGAGATTAGGAATTCGTAATTTGAGGAGAAAACTGAAAAGTGGTAGCAAAAAAGAAGAATGAGCAAGGCGTAATCTGAAAATCTGGCTAATATTTATGTCAAACTTAAACCCAGAAGTTCTTTTAGAAAATAAGACAAGGAAAAGGTGGACGCTTTGCATAATAAATTCAATCAATTACCTCGCAACATTCTTCCGACCTTTTGGATTGATTATTGTCAAAATTATCATTTAAAAAACAGAAGCTTATTTAAAATATGTAAATTAGGACAGTAAAAAGGCCGGGATTCAATTTCATTTGAAAAATGATTGGAAAGATGAAAATAATTGAAAAAGTTGAAGTTTGCATTTGCGCAAATATTACATCCGGTATTGCAGTGATAACCTAATTTGAACTAAAATTATCATTTTTGGCAAAGGTGATTAATTTCTTAACTCTTCAAGTTAGCTCATTATTACGCAAGATTTAAAAGTAATTTTTAAACAAGTTGTATTGCGTCATAGTTAATCCTGTGTATGTTGTAGTTGTAGATTGATTACTTTTGTTGTTGTGAAACCAGTCTGTAATTAGCAAAACAACAAAAACTGGAATAAGTTTATTGCTACTACAGAAGTACAACAGAGTGAAAACGCATAAAATTAAAACAGTGATTATTTTACGCCAATTAATCAGACACTTTTCTCCCTTATAAAGCAAACAAAACCTTAAATAATGCAAGTTAATAAATCACAAGAGTTCTTAAGGCCTAAGAAACACGACAGAACGCTATAAAAAGGCATCAAAAATATTCCTTTGGGTAATTAATTAACCAATCCACACCTAATCCGCACCTTCCAAGTGGAGAAAAATTGGAAATATTTAAAAAAGAACAATTCAAAAGCTTGTTTTACAAACATCTTACGATGTATCCTTGATCGTGAGAAGAATAAAATCTGAGCAACTGCTCCCGTCCTCTTCATAAAATATCATTTTTATTTTTCTAATATTTATTAAGTTGTTGCAGATTATATTTTTCTTTCAGATCAACCCTGGCGTTTATAGCGAGATTATCATAATAAATAAATAGAAAGCTTTGAAATGTCATATCCGTATCCCATTCCCCTTGTAAATCCATCAAAATTATTTTTAAAACTAGCTCTAGTTTAAATACAAAAGGTCAACGAGCAGCTTTTTCTGAGCTTGTAAATCTTTCATTTCATTCACAAGATAAACCCAACCGACAAAAATCCACCTTGTTCAATAACTGATTGGGAATGGGTGAAGCTCTGGTTGACTTTTATTGCAATCACATCTTTCTCAGTCAATCCCTTTTTTTCTAAACAAAACTGAACTTTGCAAATGCTACTGCGCGTAAAAATCATATCATTTTCATAAGGATGGAGCAGAGAAAAACAATCAAAATATTATTTCAAAACGATGCTTATCTACGCGAGGTTCATTAGGATAAAAAAGAACAAAACTGTTCTTGTTCTAATCTTAAAGGTTTTAGGCTCTAGTTTGACGGCTTCATTATGCCCTATTCTTTGCCAAAGTTTTTACGCAAAAAATAAGCCATGTTTTTTATTTGTTGAGCAATAGGCTTTGAAAATGGTTTAATAAGAGCCTAATAAGCTTTTATCACTTTTTTAGTCCATCCGGTTACCATTTTAAACCTTATTACGTAACTTTTTTAAAGTTTAATTGTATGATTTGTTGCTTAATTAATTTTTTTCTGAAACAATTTAATTTTTGATTAAATTATCCTGAACAAGATCTGATACCTCTGATAATGATTAACGAGCGGTGTTTCAATTTTTTACGATTTTCTCCCGCAAATTAAAATTTATGAAGGTGAGAAAGAAAAGTTTTATTTTTAAAGCTATTTAGATTGTAAAAATGTTTTATTTCGTCAAAGGCTGTCATTACAAAACAGTTTGAGATACGTAATTAGATAAACAATTAAAAGAGGAATCTCTGCAAATAAAAATAGAAAACAAGGTCCTTTTATGTTTAAATATGGCGGAGTTTAATTATCTTTTTTATCAAACAGTGCTGAACATGTTGCGGATGAGCTTGTAAAAAATGTAAAAAATTATTGACAATGTTTTAACCAATTTGATACGCCACTTTGAGATTTGAAACAATAAAAAATATTCCATTTCGTACTCTGTACTTTTTATATGAATCCTTTAAAAACACGAACATATTTTTCCACGGTGCGATGTTGTAGTATTTTTCAGAGGAGGAAATAAGCAGCCAGACAGACGATTTCCGTGTAATTATCCACCTATTAACTGAAATCCTACCTAATTTCACACTAAATCCATTAAACCCTTCAAAACACAGTAGAAAGCTGAAAATAAGGCTTGTACGAAAAATTTTACGATAAAAACACGTTTCACATTGCCCCTTTTTGTTTCAAATGTCAAATTAAGCCGTGGATCGCTAAATCCGCATCAGAAATAAATACTTTTAGCTTAAATAGGATTCCTTCTCGAAAAAGGGTTATTTTATAAAATTGATCTCATTTTTCGATTTTTCTCCTCAATTTACAAGGTTTCGATATTACATTTAAGCTCATTTCGACTAGGACTTCATCAAAAATAATCCTTTTCCTCACAACTTTGGTGAAAAATAGAACAATTGTCGTCTGTTTGTCCAGTTTTTATTCTACAAAAACAGGTAAAATTTTGAAAAAAGCGGACGTGCATTGTTCTCCTTTTGTTATCCAGTGATCTGTAATGTTCAAATGTTTGGTGAAGTGGCAATGGAAAACATTTTTCTCTTGTTTTCTGTCGTGTTCTGTATCGCTCTGAGAGCACCTCACCCATCAAATCCCTGCAAATAATCGATGCTAATCTGCGTTTCTTACTCAAAATCTTTTCTTTGTTGGGGATTGACAAGTGGAGGAAAACTGTTTCTGCCCTGTTTCACTAACAATATTGAAAAACATGTTCACATTGTCCCCAAAATAAAAGACAAAAAGGAAACAAGCAAGATTAAATGATTTCAGAGAATAAAGATATGTCACATTATGTCATTTTTTCCATAAAATTGTGAAACCTGCATTGAAAATACTTATTTCAATGATAGCCGCAGTTAAGATAGTTAAATTGACGGAATTAATTGACTTTTATCAAATCCTTTGTACATTTAACAATCTTTAAACTCATTTTCTGACAGGGTTGTGGATAGTGTTGAGCTATCACCTTTTTTAAATTTCTTTTTATCCATTCATTAACTCTGAAAACACTTTGTTTTTGTGTCCTGAAGCTAAAATAGATTTTTTTGCTGTTTTTGATGAAGCTGTTAATCATGAAGAGGTTAAGGGAGAGGAGGAGTTCGTAAAAAGGAACAATTTCCTTCTTGTTAATTAACAGAAAAGTTGCTCTCGTCACTGGACCAACACCTGGTTCAAAAAACGCTACAAACGCTCTCTTTTATGAGTAATGAAGGAACTGAAGAATAGCTTTGTACAAGACTCCTTCCAGCTACTAAGTTTATTGTTCAAGTTGCAATGAAAACCATTATCGCAGTTAACTTTAACTTTCTTCCTTGGGCTCTTCTTCTAATCAAATTGCAGTTTTTGTGGAAAGATAATCGTTTAAATAAAAAACAGCTGCAAGCAACTGACAGGGATTCACTTTAATTATTATTTAAAACCCGAAAAAATTGCTCTATTAAAGGAAAAACGATGAAGGGATCCCTTTCAATTACTGGGGTAGAATACAAGTGAAAAGGGTCTACAAAAACAAAATGCTTCAATTATTTCTATTTTTCTTATGCATTTTTGTCAACAGTGCTAAATTAAGCATTGTCACGTATTAAAATTTAAAAAATGAAGGTAAATTACAAACGCTTCATAAATTTAAGGCACTTAAGCATTTTAGGCTATTTTATTTTGCTTCCAGGATAAAAACATAAACGCATAAACACGGAGTGATTGCATATAATTTTTATTGTTATTCATCCCACTTATCTTGATATTTGCATATGATTACGCTTTACAGCTTGAAACACGGACAGAACATGAAAAGTTGTCAGTTCTTTCACTTTGTAAAAATTATTTATCACCTGACGCTTTAATATTATGACGTGACTTTAAAGAGGATTCTGCGGTGTTTGTCACAATTTTACTTTCTGTTTAGCTCGTAAGAGTAAAAGCCGATATCATTCACCTTTCTCAGGCTGAGGCACGTTTGTGAAAATTGTTCTACGTCTTCAGAATATTCAATTTTCACTTTTGTGGTGAACATGATAAGCAAAAATGAGATGGGATTCATGACACTAAAAACTTTAAACTGATTATGAAGCCGCCGCTGCTCCAAGGATTACGTATTAATTGCGCAATGTTGTACGCATTTTAAATTAAAGCATGATTATAGCAAATTGCAAGGTATTTTAACTGAAATTAATATTTAGTGGATAAAATGACATAATTATTAAGTAAAATGTTTAAATTATTAAAAATGTTTGGGAAAAGCATGTATTTTTAATGTATTTTTTGTATAGTACTTGTCTATAAAAAGTATTTTGAGTTTCGTGTGGTTTACCCTGGAATAATCTCCGAAACCTGTTATTACACATTATGATAGATGATTTGCCCATTTTCCCGTTTTGTTGGTGGGATATGGCATGGAAGGCGAGGAGGGAGGTGGATGTGGTGGCAATCACCAGCGGGAGCTACAACCTTACAAACTTTTTCTTTCAGCAACAAAAACGGCCATTTACAATTATTTTCTGAGCTGCAATACATCAAAACTTAAATTACATCCGTTGAGCATAATTCCACCCAAGATTATGCAATACCTTCCTTTGGAAAGGTTTATAGTTGTTGGAGGTAGCAAACTTGTTTATTCCAGAGTGGACATTTGGAAATGTAAAAATGTTGGAATAGTTAACGAAAGTACAGGCTTTCGTTGGGAAATGCCACCGAGAAAGTTTTATAAATGAATTTTTGTCAACTTGAACGGAACAGTTTGGCTTGCGTGTAATTCGTTATTTTTGATTACAAATTGTAAGCCCGGAGGTTTTTACTACAAAATATTAAAGTTTTTTATAAATGTTTTGATAAATTTACGGCTTAATTATGTTCCTTATAGTTTCCCTTGAAGAAGGATTGAGAGATGAAGTCATCTGCCAAAAAGTAAAAAAGACCGCTGAAACTAAAATCTACTTAATTTATAACAAAAACCCTGTAATCTGGTAATATTTTCACAAATTCCTTCACATCAAAACATAAACAATTCAAGTATTTTCTTCTTCGTAATTTTCAAGGTTTTAATTCCCAACATAGCTCTCGGCTCTCCTGGCACATTACGTAAAAGCCCGCAATTTAACAACTATTAAGTAATATCCGCCAACAATTTCTCTTGAAGCAAAAATGGCAAAATATTTTCCACTCAGGAATCCAAACCTCTTCAGTTCTTTTTTAATCATCATTTTTCTTTCAGATTTTTATTTACTACTTTTATAAAAAATGTACAGCCGTATTTAAAGATAGAAAAGGATCTGAGATGTTTTTGATAAGATATCATCATCAGACAACAAAATCCCATTGATTTTTTGTCGGCTTTTCTCTTAATATAATGGCTACATAAATACACAATTTCAAAGTGGATACAACTCGGCATTCCATATGCCCAGGGAGAACAAGCTATAATATTAGCTAATGCGTTTTTACATAAACTTCCTCTTTACATCTGCCAGTAGCAGCCTTTTGATCGTTTTTAAATAAAAAGCTCGTTTTTTATTTATCCATTATCACGTTGCTACCAGCTATATAAAAAGCTGCTTTTCTTTCTTTTTTAGTGGACAATGAATTGGCTAAAGAAGGTAATAAAAGCAGACACGGAACATGGCCAACAACAGGTAATATAACAATATCGAAGCATTCCAGAGTGTTGATGAGGATTGAGATATTCATTTCAAAGATAAACACTCGTTTTGTGCTAATCGAGAGAGTTCTTTTCTGTGGTGGAATAGAAGGCGGATAGGACGTGTGTTCTTCTCTTGCACAGATGTACACGGAGATTGGAATAATTAACTTGTTTGAGAAAGAGCGTCATGTGTTTTTTAAAATTCTTTGTGATCCAGTCGTAAATAATTCTCTAATAAATAATTACACGATTTCTCATAAAATTGATATGGAAAATGGGCTCGTAAATCCTGAGAATTTGATAAAAAATAAAGCCAAAAGCTTCAAACGCTACTGCGTCTTTATCAAATGACAAGGATAATTATTTTTGGGGGAGACTTGTCTTTGAAGGGATTCAATTTAGTCCCTTTCAGTATGTCTCAATCTGAGCTGATTGCAGTGGTTTTGTATGATTAGAAAGGAGTAATGACGGGATAGATAGTTAATCTGCTGCTACCCACACATTCTAACCGGAGGCTCTATTCTTTTCTTCCTTCCCAAAAGTATTTAGTTTTGTCTCGTTAAAATCTTATTACACTCCGGCCATACGTTTGCTCAACCATTTCTAATCTCTTTGTCAGATTGATCGCTGTTAGTGTAATAATGTTATTTAATGTGTGGACGTACTAACGCGTACTTTTTCCAAGCGGACCGAATCTGGCGTAACGAGCAACAAATAATAACAAGTTACGGGAATTCACAGAGAAAAGGAATTGTTAGGGGAATGTAACTACTGTTATGTAACAATATCCCCATACATCTCTCCTCTCTCACCTTTCCCAAAGGCCTTGTTCGTAAATAACGTCACGGGGAGGTGGACGGGGTTCACACTGAAACCCTGTCCGTTTTAAAGAGCCCTCTTATTGGAAGGGGGCTCCTCGTCCTCCCGTGACGTTATTTACGAACGAGGCCTAAAGGCTTGAACAAAACGCACACTTTTTTATACGGATGTTGATGATGGTAAATGGCTGACAGCTGGTACTTGGGTGTTTTTAGTGGTAAAAGGTACGTATCATAACACAGAGACTTGCACACCGCTCCAACTTATTTACCGTCAACATCAACACAGTAAGGTCCAAAAGGAGGAGATATAGACAAGGTAGAAAAGGGAATGCCAGCATTAAAACCCGAAGAGTCACGGCCAATTTTGAGGGAAGCAGGGGATGAAATAATTACATGCCAAAAGGAAACGTCATAATCACCTTGAACGTGTAGGGAAACGTATTGAACTAGCGAGTCATTATTCACTTGGGATAATTATCTCGAGAAAAACCAATTGGTTACATATACTTCTCTCTTTATCACTCATCTTCATTCCTTTCCCCTGCCTGCAATGTAAAGTCAAGAAAAAATAGATTGGTTTCCCTTTATTGCCTGTTACTTTTTACACTAGCCATTTAACACGGATGCCAAATCTTTGAAAATACTTTTTCGATAATTGAACAAGCGCAAAAAGGGACAAGAAAATGAGAAATTGCTTTAATTTGTCTTTCCTGTAATGAGAATGTGACTGCCAAGAGAAAACACTTGCAAGATAATTGAAGGATCCCTTTCAAAGACTTGTCTAAAAATGGGACTATTTTAGAAATTGATAGGCTTTTGGTTTCTTTTGCATTTTGGCATTATTTTTGTGCAGAACTCTCCTCTTGGTGAATATTTCAATGATTTTAAAGTGAGAAGAAAGGGTTTGAATAAATTTCAGTAATTACCCGTAAATACACGCCTGAGCCCTTGTAAAATTGCAGAAACCAGTGAAAAACGAGGGGAAAATAAGGTAAAATAGGGGAAACTGCGTAAATTATGTATTTTGTCATGAGCAGAATAATTGCGAGTTTCCCTATTTTGAAAAAACCACGTAAAATCAAGTAAATTACATGAAATGAAATTGAAAAAATCGCTAAATTTTTAATTAGAGCACCAGAAAAGTGGCAAATGGACGTTGGATTTAACACCGAAACATGAAATCAAACTGAAACACCCTGCATTTTTCCCTCTTGTGCAATTATTGTTAAAAATTAAAGCTTATTCAGAGTTATTAGATAATTGGGAAGCAGACTGTGAGTTTAAAAAAGGTTTTAAGACATGCGAAGGTAAATACGGGAGAAAAGGGTACGTTCAACGCAGTCAAAAAGTGCAATTTCATACTAAAATTCTTCAAATAGTGACCTGTTGGTGTCGTGCTTCCAAAAAAAGAAAAAACTTTTTAATGATTGCATTTACACCATTTTGGAACACGTTGCATTTTCCATTTTTAATAGCGTGCAAGAGGACTCCGGAGAATAATTGCGAGATTAAAAAGAAAAACTGATAAGTGAATGTAATTTTACCAAGCTTAAAAAGATCTTAAAACTATTTTGAAGGGACTACCAAAACTGGTAATAAAAACCTAAAAATTTTAGTATTCTTTTCCTATTGTTTGATATATTTAGTTCTGGTTGATTGTTTTGCACAGATGAATAAGTAATGGTTTTCACTTATTTCCCTTTTTAATTTCAATCCTTCTGCTCCACTTGATAGACTAAAGGGTTTCCCAAAAGAGGGTTGTAAATGCATTTTAATGGGGGAAATAGTCAAAAAAATCAAATGGGAGAATGAATGGGGAACCGTTGCGGTTTTCCGGGTATCTCTCCCTTTCCATTCTGTGGTTTGAAAGGGTAGGAAAAAACACGGCTACAATGTCATTGGTCTTTGAGGTTTTTTACGATGGATTTTTATTTTGATCAGTTGATTGAGCTTGAATGGAGCTAACCAAACCCTCGGCAATTTGCAACAGAAAAAAACGGAATAACGAGAGAAATGATGATTTTGATGAGCAGATGAGGAAGGAACCCTTGTAAACAAGTTATTCATATTTCCAGTTGCATTCACTCATGAATTTCTGATTTAACTCTCGCCATTTTGGAGGAGCAATCAACAAGAAAAAATAGAACTTTTTAGAAAATTGCCGTTGGTGGAAGTAAAAGTTGATTATCTTCTGCCCAACCCATTTATTTAGAGCGTTGGAAATGAGAAAAGGAAATTATCGAAGGGATCATTATGGTAATGCGGTAATAATGGACATCACATCCGTCCTCTAGGTCAGTCCCTCCCAGTCCCCAATCCTCCTATTTTTCATGTCATTATTGCTAAATCAATTCTTTGTAAGAACCACTTCAAAAATTATCCATAGAGAACAAAAGCAAAAAACAAGAAAAATGAACAAGGCGATGTATGTGATGATCTGTGGTGATTATTTTGGGAATTGCTGAGGAATAAAAGGCAGCAAAACAAGGTATCAACAGCCATATCAAATTACACACAATTTTACACCTTCACTTTCCTACAAAAGGGATGAAAAATCAGGTAGAAAACAAGCAAGTTTTCCTTTCTCAATTTCTTGAAATTGGTTCATTGACGACATTCAGAATGGACCCACATTGCGGTCATCTTTAAAGCTGCTGCTGATGGGCGAAAATAATTTCAGCCGCAGATTTGCGGTTTCAACAAAGATTCCTGAGAGGTAATAATAGCAGAAATTTAGAACAAGAGAAGAGCTTATTGTGTTTAATTCTTAATGAAAGCGCAAATGAGCTCTGAAACTGTTCAATTTTCCTCAAGCGACAAGTCACGAAGCCAACATGACGCCGGAGATTATTCCACATTCTATCCCATTACACGTCCCACTGCGAAGATGAAGCAGAGATGAAGAAAAGGAGAAAATAATGTGCTCACGCAGTACAAAATAGAAAAATGTTTATAAAATTGCCGAGTGTATTTTTCTTGTCATAAAAATTAAGAATTATGGAGGAAAAAATAAATTACAAATGACTTCATTAAACAATGAAAAAATTGTTGAAAATTCTTTTAAAATTGTTTCCAAAACTGAATTCCATTAAAATTCACGATAATAAACTCAATACAATTGAGACTCGCAGAGCTACTGTCAATCAGGTATTTAACTATTGAGCCCACCTTTCCACCTTTCTTTAAAAGGTATTTCTCTGCTCGTAAAAATTGTCGAACCCACCCCACCACCAAAATTTTACAATACAGAAGCAGAATTTATTCATCCATCCTCATCACTTGATTACCTTCTTAGCTTTTGCATTGACTGCGTGGATTGATCTCGTCTTTAAATTTTCTGTGATTTTCTGCACAGCAGCGAGCCAGAGACAACCAACCAGAGACATAAATCGAAAGGGAGATCATCCCATTTCAGAATTCCAAAAGTTTTTTTAGCTGATCTCATCATGTCCCGCTGCTCACTTAAACAATCGACTTTCAAATTAAAATCATTATCTTTTAAAGAACAACTTTATTTAAATTATTTACAAACTGGACATCATTCCTTTTTTCTTGCATAATCATTCAAAAAATTAAGTGATCATGCTCAACAATAAAAAAGTAGCAAAGCGGAGAGCTCATTTTGTTGATGATTCCCAGTCCCTGCCCACTTCCTTTGCAATCCACACCTCTCCCATTCCTTTTGTAATAAAAAATACTGCTGATTATGTTGGTTGCCCGGTGGAAAGGAAGATTTCCATAAAACGCGGTAATTGACATAAAATTTAAACTTGATTTTGAGAGGAACAAAAGAGAAATCGTGAGTGGAAGGAAAATAAAGAAATGGGATTGAATGGAGTGTCAGTAGCTCACGCTTTTCTTCATTTTAGCATGCTCATCATCAAGAAATGATCTTTAAATAACACAATCAGAGCTTAAATGGTGGTGAATGTGGCACCCACTCATCATCCTTCCAAAGCTATTATTTTTCTTTTTTCAAAGAGATGTAAACGAGCCATTCAATATTGCTCGGATTGGAATGCTTCTGACTTGGCAGAAAATGAAAAACAATTATTTGTAATAAAAGAAGGGAAGAAAATGATGAGTGAAATTGAATGGAAAATGAAGTTGTTCAATTTAAGAGAAAACAATAAACCCAGCAGGAGCCCTTTTTCTTTTATTCCTCAGCTATCCATCTTATCAATCTCCATTTTTTCCAAAGACATTTCAGATCATCACCTGCTCAAAAGATGATTCAACAATGAAATGGAAGCCAATTAAATTCTTCACTTAATTATTACAACATTTAAATTAAATGACTTCAGGAAGCTCATTGTTAGGAATTTAAAAATCAGCCTTTTTTTTACTGATTTATATGCATGTTCCCTTATACTTCATTACGTAACAAGAACGGAACACTAAAACATGAGCAAAACAACTTAATTTTAAACAATTACCTAAAAATGATAATGTCGGGTGAGAATGAAACGGGATTGAATGTAATGAAGCCGAGTTTTTGACAAGTCATGCATCCTCCAAACCGCATTTTAATTTTCTTGTTTGTTATTATTTTTCTAAAGGAAATAGTTTTTTTAAAAGGAAATGTTCGATTTTTTCTAGTAAATGGCTGCGCATTTTCAAAAGCTTACACCCATCCGTCAAAAATAATGTTTTATGAAGTAACGGAACTGTGGATTATCATATTTGAAAGAGACATGAATAGATAATGAGAAGAAGTGATTTCCATTTAAATTATTATAATGAAGGGGTGCATGATTTTTATCAGTTTTTTATCATGTGATTATTATCGAAAGGAAAAACATTTTTTATTATTCAATAATTCCGAAAAAAGCTTTTTTTGGGGGAAATCTATAATCATTTTCCTTTCTGTATAATTTCCAAAAGCTCAAGTTTTGATGTAAAGTAACCGCACGAAATGCAAGAAAAGATAGAAAACGTGATGAAAATTGTATTTAAAAGGAAAAAACACGCGCGGAAGTTACTTAATTGATTAAACAAAAATATGTAAATTCGAAGGAAACAAAAGATGGATTATTTTTTATTAATAAGTAAACATGATTCATTTCAGAATTTATAAAAAAGCGTCCCATGCAGGAAAACTTATCCGGTTGTATCATTTACTGAAGAAGCAAAATGGTTTTTCTGTTTTATCCTTTAATTGTGAAATCCTGTGGCAATTGTGTCTTAATAGACTTGTCTCATAAAAATAATCATAAAGGTTGACAAACAACCACCTGTCCTCTCATCTCTTTTCATTACCACATTCTTTTCAGATTCTGGAACTTGCTCAACAAACTGTCTCACACCATTTCAATTAATAGCACCGGATTGCATAACACTTTTCTAAACACATCAGAGCCACACCTTTTTTCTAATCAGCTCAGCTACCAGCTTTTCTCAAATGGGTTCTTAATTGTGAATTAAATTCAGAATTCAAACAATCTCATAAAATTTTATGATTAGTTCTGTTCTAAACAAAAGTTTAGCTGTGCTCATTCAACTTAAACGTTTCAACAAACATTTCCTTTCAGCTTAATGATAATCCTTTAGCAAAAAACGCTTAATTACTTTTAATCTGTTTAAATCCTTGAATAAATCAAGCGTTGATTTATTTTGAGTGAGAAGGGAGTGATATTTGATCCGTAATAAAAAGACTAAAAGGATTTTGTACTTACCAAGCAATCGGTAATAGTCGCGGAGTTGAAGCTCTGTGTTGTTGAGCGGTGGAGGATCCATTTTTCTCAATGGGGCAACTTTTAAATGTTCACTTAACAGTGCCACTTGTGTAATCTCTTGATATTTAAAAAGATTAACTAGGTTTTTGCTATGAGAAAACGGGACGTTTTCTTTTGCAAATATTGTCCCATCGGACGCGTTTGGAGTGCCAAGTTTTGAGAGTTTTAAAGTCCATTTTGAAAAATGTTAGGAGGAGCACAGTAGCCAAGTTTTTACATAAAATTCAAAAGAATTTACACATGTCAGTCAATTGAAGAAAAGCCGGGTAATAAAATTAGTGCGAACTTCTTCACAGGAAAAGGCAAAGGCACACACCTACACACCTCAGCCAACTATTTTGTATTTCATGCACGTTCCTTTCCTTGACAATTAAATTCAGAACTGGTGTCAATCCAAAAGATAAGGCATAAAAACAAGAGAAAACCTGTCTTTTCTTCAACTCTGACATTTACAATCTCACAACTGCACAGAAGCAGAAAAATCATTCACTTTGGCTTATCCAATATTTATTCAAAATCAGTTTTTTAAACAGGTGAAAACAAAAGATTTGCAAAGATTTGTATCAAAACGACGTTTTGTTTCTCATTAAAGCTCATCATTATCAACGTTTTTTCTTTCTCATTCAATTTTAAATTATCGAAAGAAAATTGACTCGCTATGATTTCCTCCTACTCACGTGAATAAAACTGAACAAAACGTTGGACGGAGAAACACCTGTAAAATTTAATCGTGATAGCGCAATGTGTAAATAAATCGTGAAATGTGGTCCACTCCCATCTCAAATCTTAATAAAATCTTCGACCATCACCCTGTGACCCTCCCTTATTCAGCTTTTAAAAAATGACAAGAGTTTTGAATCAATAAAATTTTAAAATGACAGCGCAAACTTATTCAGTCTCGTACACCCATCCACAGGTAAACCTTCGATGATATCATCCCAAGAATTGATATTGCATTCTTTCAATAAAACTCAACAGGGAAACAAAGTTTAATTGTTACACGTTTGCTTAGCTTATTTTTTAATTCAATTACCACGCGCAGAAATGAAGGCGGATAAAAATTCACAGCTCGGGGCTTGTTTGTCTAGTCGAAACTATCGATAACTTTATTGATTTGCTCGCAGGGCACAAACAAAACCCACGAGAAAAAAGATTCATAATTCAAGTTGAAAAAAGTCGCAAAATTGTTTTAATAAAATCTTCAATTACTACGTCAGTTTTATTCCTCCGAGCCAGTGTAGATTTCATCTCAATTTCTTGCACAGTTGTCCATCCACAATCACACACCAGGACATCACAAAAATCATTTCAATGTAAAATCAAGCTTTTCTGCACTTTTTCGCTGTTTTTCACTTCATTTCACTTCAGTCTGCACACTTCACTTTGACTTTTCAAGATTTTTTGGGGGGAGAGCGAGACGTCAGCGTGACTGTCATCGTTCCATTCTCTTTCTTTCATTCCATCACATAACTTTACTCCTTTCTTTGCCCACTTTTTCTTCGTCTTCACTTTTCTCTGAACAAGCAACACACGAAGTTATGACAGGAAGAGTCAAACCCAAATCATTGAATGAGTGATGGGAACTAAAAAATCTCCAGCTGGGTTATCCAACCTTCGGTTATTATCCCAGACTACATTATTATCACAAATATTACACTACCTTTCTATTAAAATCATAAAAAACGTATTCCTCGCATAAAAGTTGGGTTCTAAAAGTTGGACAGTCAAAAGCATTCACCCTTTTAGAAACTGTAACTGTTGTGGTTATTTAGATGGTATGATGATGTGAAGATAGTGCTTTTGTTAAAAATATCTCAATGAAATGGCGCTTGAAAAAAGGTTGAAAAAGCAGAGGAGAGTAGTCATTTAGTAGTTATAATAACTCAGATGAGGATAATAACGAGGCAGATGCTGTTGCTGATCTGATGATGAGGATGGTGATGGTGGTGTTGATGAGATAATATTTTTGTTATTGCATAATGTCTTTATTTCAAGCAGAGAAACAGGGTTGGCTACAGACAAGAGTGGTAAGTGCCAAGCCTGATGAGTTCACCTCCTTCTTTCACCAAAATTACTGCAATAATTATTAACTGCTTACAAAACATCTCAGAGCTGACATCATCCTCGTAAAAAAATAGCTGTTTAGCTTTGAATTGCAATCATTTGCATTTTTAAAGGTTTCGAGCGCTGAAAAAAACAAAATTAGTTTAGTAATTTAAATGTTCTGTCTGGAAAGTTCTATTTCAACAGGAAAAATATGTTATCGTTTAATAAAATGGATTAATTTCGTGAATTTTCTATAATCCTTAATTTATTACATAAAATCGTATAAAATTTAGACATTATCCTTTTCTTCCGGTTTAACTGTTAAACCTTCGAACCTAACCTGACTCAAGCTTAATACTATAAGCAGATAATGTTGGGAAGCGGGATAGGTGCAGAAGCCGTGTTAAAAGGCAGGATAGAAACACCCCAACAATTAAGCTTGGGACAGGGTCTCTTAAAATATATTTCGTTTATAAAAAGCTTTCAACAAATTCATCTCTTCTCCCAGTTCACTGGTCCCATTTAAAAACTGATCCGATTTTGGGAGTGTGATTAAAACGTAAAAAATTGTGTGACATTCCGCCTCACTAAACATTTCACCCTTTGTCCCTCTTTCCCCCAAAAATACATTTCATTCATTCATTTCAACAAATCTTTAAATCCTAAAATAAGTTCAATAAATCCACCGAACCGTGATCATCCCTTTTAAATATGAAGTTGGATGATGAACTGAGGGAATCATTCCGGCGTGATAAAACCTAAACTTCACCGCAGCAACTTATTTTTTCCACCGCAAATCAAAGTGAAAAGGTCGTTGCGGCTTTTTAAAAAACCGCTCGTTAGCATTGTAAAAACCGCAGAAAAGTGATCAACTAGAAAAAACGTGAAAAGAAGAAGAGGCTGGTTAGTTACACTTGGAGGGTTTTCCTCCATTCACTTTATTATTTGGAGGAGCTCTCTACGACCAATCAATTACCAGTTGAGAAATAATTGAAAAGAATATCCTTATCGAAAAACTAAAGAATTCTTACCAGGTTGAATGAGTTTGCCCCAAATTAAGAATCTTTTAAGGTTTTCACTAAATCACAGAATTCACAATTCGTTACAGAAAGGCAGTATTTCTTCATAAAAACAGGAACAAACAGCTTAGCTCCTATTTATCGTGCTTGATTTTACAAAACTGCAACGTTTTCTCCACTTTTTCTCACCACATTCCAAAAAGGTTTTAAAAGCTGTTTCGGAGTGTAACGTGGGATTTAACCCGAACTTTGTCTTCAAACACCTCCAAACGGAGAGAGACCGTGTTCAAAACAGAGCAAAGAGGAATCCTTCTTTTCATAACCCGATCATCATCACCGCCATCATCACATTCAAAAGTTGAACAAGATGATCATAAAAACATGAGGAAAACCTGATATGCAATACAGCTTTAAAAACTAAAGTTTTTAAACACGAGGTTTCCCATTGCAATTACATCTCATTCTAAAAGCTAGCGAGAGAGTAGAAATTAAAACTAGCACGGGACGGAGAGACGGAGGTGCTCCTGCGGTTGGTGAACGAAGAGGAGAAGGAGAGGAGACCCGGCAATGTAGAAATTGTAGAAATTGCGGGATTAACTGGTTAAAAAGAGGGATATTCGCTCATGCGGAATCCGAACCGGGCGTTCCTTCCCAGCCTGCACGTTACAACCGGCAACAAATCAAAAGGGAGAGAGCTTCGAATGAAAATAGAATGAAAATAGAAGCAATGCTTAAAATGACTAATGACAATGTTAAAAACAGCCTTGATTGTAGAATGGAAAATGGTCTTGGCTTGTTTACTTCCACATAAAAGCAAATATTAAAAGCTCCATTCTCTTTTTTCTAACCCAACTTGTGCATTTAAATGTGCTTATTAAGTTGGGAATGAAAGAATACTCCATTCTCCCTCGTTTTTCCAGCAGCCTTCATAATAAATGCAAAAATACTTTTTTCTATGCACTTTATTCTTTTGTTTTTAAATTATGTAATAATAGCAGAGAAAAAGGAACTTTTATGAGGAATTGTTTGTTCAAAAAAGGGGATAAAAAAGAGACACGCACCGCAGACACTTCCTTCTGGAAAAAGGGATGCACGTTTTATCAATGCAATTGCGTGTGGAAATAGCGGGGAAGATAAGAGATAGAGCATTTGGATGGGTGAACAAGCTATTAGCACAAAATACTAAATTTTTAACGACAATTTTTACAGTAAAAACTTGAGATGCCAGAGTTACTTTCACTTAAAGGCTTACAAGGCAACTTCTTCAACTGACAGACTTACCAGTTGAAACGGTTCCCTTGTTATAGTCAAGGGGAAAATAATAGAAATTGGTAAATACGTTATTACACCGGTATTTACAAGATAATCAATATTAATCTGAAATGAAACTCTTTGTCACAAAAGAGCTTTGAAATCTTAAGCAAAAATGTAAGTTCATGAAAAGCTTTTCCACAACCTATATTTCTGAGGATTTTCTTTTGAATTCAAAGCCTTGTCAAATTTATCTCGGTAGACTGGCTAGGAAAAAAGACCGCAAAATTTCTATTTAGTCTTCCCCTCCTCATTTCCTTTTGTCACTTTTTCACAAAGAGGAAGAGAGTCACACTTTTGAAAACTTTTGTCACTGGGACACAGCGTTGGCATTTGTGTCGGAATGAAATATTTCTAAATATTTCATTCATTTCATTTTGAAATATTTCACCATTCTTGTGTCGTACGCTCAAACTGAAATGAAACAGAATGAAATAAAACTGCACGACACAGGGAGAAATATTTCTGTTTGTGTCTGGAAAGGATTTATTTCATTTCATTTTGTGTCGAAATATTTTGAAATATATTTCAACATCTCGCCTGTGCTTTAGGAAAACACAGGCAGGATAGGCATCGGTGAGCTTCGCACGCAGCTAAGCTAAGTTGAGCAAACGAAATATTTCTGTGCTTTCCTGCATCGACACAAAACGAAATGAATGGTTTTGAATGAAATAAAACTTTTATTTCATTTCATTTCATCGACACAAAAACGACACAAATAATGAAATATTTCAAAATATTTCGACACAATGCCAACACTGCTGGGACACCACCACTCTCTCATCTGATGAAGATGTGGGAGAAATATTTTTGATTTGGACCCAAAAACGGGACAATGGTATTAATGTATTACGCATTATGTCGGAGTCTTATCTTTCATCGATGTAAAAATGATTTAAAAATAGAATTTCATCTGCCGCCTCAGAAAGGCAATTTAAAAGTGCCCGCAGAAGTTGCCTAATATTTGTGCGTAATTTTTAAAAAGGATTAAAAACTTAAATAATATTTATGATTTACAACTTCCTTTGACATTAACTTACGATTAGAATTAGTCCTTTCTGCATTCTTTCAGTTTCTATTGCACAATTAAAAACTATTAGTAACCAAATTGACATGTAGTTTATGCTGGTATCTCTTCCGGCGGTTGGAATGAACAAACTAGTCCACTTTGCTTTAAAGTACATATTTAATATGCATTTTTATGGGATTTCGTGTCGCCACACATTTTAATACGTCAATTGACCACCGACGACTATTTAGGTTTTAGTACGATTAAAAAGCATTTTCTCTGCTTGACCGTTACTTTCTCTTGTTATGCTGGTACTTGCTCCAAATGAATTATTGATCATTTTTAGAAACGCCACACAGACTACTCCAATAATTACATAAAAATAGTTTTAATTTGGAATTTCCTGTCGTAATCAGTTTGGAACAAGTTTTTTAATAATTAAGTTTTAAATAAGTTGGACATTTAAAAAATGAATTTAATTGAGTTGTTGCAGATTTTGCAAAAAAGTATCGAAATGAACTTGTAGTAATTTATTATGCATGAGAAATTCATCCTTCTTTCATCGATTGACATGAAGCCACGTTGACGTCTTCATTTTAAAAGAATTACATTTGGATTTGGGTAGTTTATATAAGAAAGTACCTAAGTGTTTAAACAAGAGCAATTTAAACCCGAAGAAAGGATTGGGACGTCCCAAAGGAAAAAGAATGTTTTTTATTCGAAGGTAATCGATCGATTCTTAATAATTTATAAAACCAGCTTTTGCAATGCTATCAGTTCGGCTCCTTTTTGCTGTTATCAGCCAAGTTGTGTTAGAAAAAAGGGAGCAAAGTAGTAAAACAAGCACTAAAATTGTAATCATCAACAGCTCATCATCAGCTTCACTGTTCAGGAGATAGCAAATGCTTAAAGATATGGAGAAGTGAGTGGGAAAAGCAGATGTGATAAAAAACTGCTCCTGTTCAGGCTTAATAACTTTTTTTGAGGATAATGAAGAAATGAGAGTGAATTGTGAAATAATGAGGAGATGATGACAATAAGCCTTATTTTTTGTGCACTGCTTAATTCTTATTTACATGCTAGGTATTTGCTAAATTAGAAGGATTTTTGCATTCCAACATGCACTTTGCAAATTGTAATCCATTTCCAATATTTTGAACTTTTAAAAAGGTCACGTTGATCAGTAATTGTCAAAATTTGCGAGATGAATAACAAAAAATGTTGAACTTTTGATTAAATTGTAAAATATTAGCTGAATGTTTTTATTAAATTAGCTTAAAACCCAAGTATTTTAGTTCTTGAGAGCGTTTTCTTTCACACCTTACATAATTGTAATATTAGAAGCAAAAATATGAAGGAAAGCCATTTAAAAAGGTGGAAAAGTAAAGAAAGTAAAAGATTGTTGCCACTTTAAAACCTACTTGGATACCTTCTCCGATTTCTTTATTCGGCAAACACATTTCTGTTGACTTGTTGATATCATTTACATGAAAAAAGTGGCTTTGTCGGGAGTTTCTTTTGCCCGCATAACTTTATTTATTTCTCCTTATCAAATAAACATTTAAGTTTTGTAAATTAATGCATTTTTTGCTTCAAAACGACAATCAAGAAAGAAAGTTTGGCTCTTGTTATCGCTTAAGTTCTGCTTTGAGCGGCTTTCTTTTAAATGAACGTATCAAAGTAATAAATCATACAAGATTTCCTCGGCTAATGATAGTGTGAAATGGAGAGAAAGAACAACAAACTCTGCCATTCACACTGCTTCTGTTCTACACTCCACAACTTCTTATTTGCTAAATAAACTTGATAATGAGCTACCTTCTTAAATAAATACAAAATCTCGTTAACAACTGTGAAAAGTATGATTGGTTGTGCCGGCTTTTATAAAAAAGTTGCAGTTTTTATAAAACTTACTCTTTCCATTCTTAAGTTTTCATTCAATTTTGCAAAGAGGATACTTTTCTAAAGGGGCTTCTTGATCACCTTCTTAACAAAAACACTTAAATTGCGCACATCCTTTCATTAACAATCAACTGTGTAATCATCATTATAATAATAATTCTGAAATTAATCACTTTGCACTCACTCAGAAGAGTAAATAGTTCTACCTTATCATTACAATTTACCAAGTTGGGTAAATAATCTGTGGTTAGTTTGTTTAGATAAGTTTTTATCAACTTTTTAGCCTCTTTAGCCTTGTTATTCCTCTAACGAGGAGTAAACATTTTGAACTTGACTAGACTTTTTCTCAGGTACAACACTCAATTCCCTTCTCACACTTTCCACTTACGTCATCTTTTTACACACCTTTTTAATAGTGATTGCAATGCCGGCTAAATAAAGAGATTTCATAAAAAACTCATTTCTGCACGTTTCTAAACAACTTTGCTGTTTTGAGTGATTTTAAAAATGAATTGTATGAAATAATTTTCCCCGTAAAAAAGCTAGAGAGATGCGGAGTAATGTTTTTTACCCTTCATAACATGCAATAAACTTTACCGCAGATCATATTTAAAAAACAAAGCAGAGAATATTTATTTTATTATGTGCAGGTATGAAAGAAGGAGGATACTGATGAATACGAGGATAATGAAGAGATATGCATGAGATGGCTATATTATGCAGTCTGAATTCCACAAGTATATTTAGAAGCAGCTTCGAAATCGCTTGCAAAAGGGAAGTTGACGAGAGCCAATGAAAAAGCTTGTTTTGCAAGGAGAATAAATGAACAAGTTTGAAAGTGTTGGAAAAAGTTTTTATTGTTCGTCTGGATGTACATAACATGGCATGATCACAAAACATGAAAGAGTTATGAAGCCCTATTCTACTGGGAATAGCTCAGTTTGTTAAATAACGTTACATAAATTACCAAAGGATAATAACCAGCGTTAGTCATGCCACTGGAGAAGAGAATAATAAAGTGGGTGCATGTTTATCCATCATTTTCCTTTTGAAAAACAATGCAAAGATGTAAAAAAACAAGGTGATTTCAGCGGTTGGAATGCAGCATATTTTAAGTGATTGTGGTTTAAAATTAAGTGGTTAACTTTGGGGTTTAATAAATTGTGAGAATTCTTCACTTTTTAATGCTTTGTTTATGCAATTGCATGATTTTTAACTGGTGTCTGTATAAAGGGTACAATACAAAATTGAAAAACTAGATCAATTTTGCAAAGAATGATTAAAAATTACTTTTAATTGCTTTTATTTAACGTAATCAGCTTTTGTAATCAACTGCTTTTTAAAAAACAAAGCAAAGTCTATTTTTGGGGATTACGTGAAATTTTGCAAACATTTAATTAATTAATTTGTTTTATTAATGACAGAAACTGACACGTATTTTTACACTTAGGTATTTGGGTACGTGTATCTAAAGAACTGCTTCATTTTGCCCCAGATTTTCCGTACATAGCGATGTCAAAAGCAATTTCAGAGTTTTCTTGGCAGGTCAAAGAGCCTCTCCTGTAAAGGAGTGTTCCAAGTATTATTTTGTTACGTAATATACTCAACTGCCAAGCATAACAATTCTTAAGAATTTCAATTTTTAAAAGGGGTTAAGCAAGAGATGTAATAAAATTAGGTGAGCGCGTTATTTTTACGACTTTCCACGGAGGAAACAAGTAGTACACGTTTTTACTACCAAAAATGAAATAAGCTTGACATGCAAAGTCCCATACAAACCCAAATGGAGTACAAAATCGGAATTTTTTATATCAGATGAAAAGGAAACAAACATTTTGTACTAATCACTTTTACAAATCCACTTTTAAAGACTAGTTAAAAACTTGGCAATGATTAAATTTTATTTTGAACAAAGAAAAATTATTTTCTTGCAAATGGCATGAAATATTTATAAAAGGGTTCCTTCTGTTCTCCAAAGTTAACACGATTTTATTTATGCACCTTATCATCAGGTTTTTTGTTTCGTGTTATTTTGAAATTGTGTTAAATTATTTTTTTAAATATTTGCCTAAGGATATGTGTATGATTGAGGGAGATACTGCTCAAGGTAATTTTGTACAGGTTGTTTTGAAAACGCAATCTTTAAGAATTACGTAACAGTTGGTTTTAAGACACAGATGCTCTCAGAATATGAAGATGGATGATGAAGAGGGTGCCTTGAGGCGAGGCATATTACCAGTGAATAAATAATCTTCTGTCGCTAATAAATATCTTCGATTCTCAATTTGCATCTTCTCTGCTCCACTTTTCCTGTTTGCATGTGAATAATTTAAGAGGGTGAAAGATGAAAAGAGATCAGATGGAGGAAATTAGCAGAGAGCAAAAAACAAATAAGAAACAACTGTGGATAGCTCCAAGGAATCGATCAAGATCAGCTTAATTCACGTTTTTGCAAAGATCAAAGAACCCTTGACCAAGTGTTATTTGAAATAAAAATTGCAAGTTTGATCTTTGGAGTGCATACATTAGCCGATCGCATGACTATGAACTGGACAGTTGCTATATCGGAAAATGTGTTGGAATTGACAAGGAACACGTTTCAGCTGTTAACGATTCGGTGAAAAGCTACACTTCATCAGCTTCATTTTTTTTCTTAATTATCATATAAAATGCGTAATTACCTAATCAACTGCATTGGCGCTTCAGCCGTGAAAGTTTTCGCTCATTAAGTAACCGCCTCTAGAATAATTAACTTTGCTTCTATTGGCTAAAATTCTAAAGACCTATAAGCCCTTTTATCACTTATAATTCTGGTAACCTTCCTAAAGCTTCAAAGCTACAACCTCGGCTTCTTTTTTCAGGTCGGCAAAAACTTTTTTTGCTACTGTTATGTAAAAATTAGAATATAAACGACTCTCCGCCGTTGTTGTTGTCTGCGAACATTAAAGCTTATCTTTTCACAGCAGCAGCTCATGTAGCTCACCTCATGAATAAACATATTTCATAATTATTTTCATTGTTATTGCGCAAATTGACTTTTTTATTCTCGAATTTCAAGTAAAGCGAAAATTCTCTTTTTGTGAATAATTAACTAATTGAAATGAGTATTCATAATCGTAAAAGGTAATAAAAACGAGAATTTTCCACGCTGGTAAATAAGAACCTCGTAGAAATAATAAAATAAAGTCATTCTTTTGAGGTATTCAATGTGACAGTAACACTTGATGCTGATTAATTATTTAGCAGAATCCAACAGAGAATGATTTTTATGACGTGACTGCTTGTGGGTGACATGGCATGACACCTAAATATCCACAAAAAGTGAGCAGTTGATTGGCAGCTTTATTGGATTTTCATTATTTTCATTATTCTCCGCTTTGTCTACAAAAATAATAAAAAAACTAGTTCACGGCTTTCTTCAAAAAAAATATGAAAAAGGCTAAAATGAGGATTCGAAGGTTCCTTTTTTCGTATTTTCCAAGTATTTTCTCAATTAAGGAAAAATTAAAGCGGTGTTTGCACCAGTTACTGAATTAAACATGAATACTTTGAAATATGACTTTTAAACCTTTTTTAGTTGGAAAATCAACAAATGCTCAAACGTTAAATGAATATTGGAATCCTGTTTTGTTTGAGTGAATAATTAAATTGTTTTGATATGTGAAATATGGAATTACACGGATCAATAAGAAATATTTGAAAACACAGCTCATCAAAACGGAATAGACCCACCCATTTCGATGTGATGAGAGAAAATAATTTTCGGTTTTAGAGAGGTGAAAATCTATTTTGCATTAACCTCCCTTTCCTTGTTCTTTCATCAGCTCCTGATTAATTATTAATTAGGTTTACAAAGCAGAATGTCCAAGCCGGGTATTTCACTTCCAGTTTTACCTGCAAAATGTTGATAATGAAGGTGTTTAATACTCTTTGCGTTTAGTTTGTATGACTGAATCTTTCAAACGAATGGGTGAAATTGGACTTGAAGAGTTGGAAAATTGATAATTTTTATAAATCTTCATTTTAATTATATTTACGAATGAAATTATTTACCCGGGGAAATATGTTTTATTCGATAGCATTAACATCGATAATAATGAGTCACATTCATTAATGTAATTAAAATTGTCATAAAAATGTTGAGAATTAAACCAATTGTATTATTATCCGTTTAAAATAAAAGGCCGCAAGCCTGCTTAGATACTAGCTTGAAAATTTGCAACCTTTTGAAAGTCTAAAGTAATTTTTAACGCTTTGAAAACAATATCTATTGAACCTTTAGACTGGAAGCTATGACATACTTTTCGGCGGAAAACCTCAATTTTTGCAAAAAATATTTGCAAATTTGCAAAAATATTTGCATAATGTTTGTCTACAAGCTATTTCCGTTCGAATGATATGCTACTTGCCATATGTTGCAACTTAAGATTTTATAACCGTCACTTCTAACGGCCTAACCGTTGGTCCATAATTGCTGAAAAACTATACAGCAAATCCTTGGCTGTATATCTACT
>JAANSO010000306.1:0-44620 GCA_036507315.1 Lepidocyrtus fimetarius
AGATTTGACTGGAAAGATTTGTGAAAGGGATGCTTCTTAAATTTTAGGTTTTGGACATGTTTATTCAATGCTAATGAGGATGTTGCATCATCAAAGAGATCATCAAGGGGAAATATAGTTTTGTTTTTCAAATGAAAATATGCAGAAGGGGAAAGAAAAGACAATGGATTTTATTTCTGCGTTGTTACGTTTGAAAGTGTCACCTGCAACAAAAGCTCAAAGTGAGATATTTCTCTTGCTCTTAGAATCAGTATGATTTTAGCCACAAAGAAGAGCCGAAAAGGTTTTATCAAGGTAAAATAAATGTCACCATATAAGGAATAAAATCCTGTGCAGTATGGCTTTGATGACACTGCTGTGGTAGAAAACACCGCTGGATTGTTTGAGAATGTCTCTTTATTTTGTCGTAAACATCAACATGACTTGATAACCTTTAGCGGCTTCTTTTATAACTGGATGTTTTTTGACCAGCGTCAAGCTCAAATCAGTCCAACAGTGAGCACCGTCAACTTTTTTTCCTTTTTTAGAAAAAAGGAATTCATTTGGATTAGATTATTTGCTATGAAAAAAACTTAGCGGGGTAAATATCAAATAAATTAAATTGAAATTAACAATTTGCTCCAATCAACCAATTAATTTTCTAATGAAAAGCACTCCGGAAGAAACGGAAGGAAAAATTTGAGAGGAACGCCCTTTTCTCTTCAGTGGACACTGGACACGTGTGTCCGTGACGGAAACCGCGAGTGATACAAACTGTCACAATTTAACAGATTTACTGCATGCACCACCACAATTAAAATAAAAGGTTGTAAAACCATATAGTTACTAGCTGAACGTATGCATTTGATATTTTTTGCAATATTTTGTGCTGTATTTGCCAATTTGAGCACAATTTACAGCAAAAGTACTGAGAAACTATACAGATTTGAAATTTAAACTACTTTTTCTGTTAAAATAGCTTTTTTCTCCGTTTTAGGAAATTTTGCCAATTTTTGCAAAACTTTGCATTTAAATTTTCAAAACTAGTAACGTATTTTTAATCTCTCCCTCTCTACGGTTTAAAATGATATAGTACATGAATATTTGCAAATTTATTGCAAAAATTTGCAACAATTCGCAAAAGCTGATATCATATTTGGAATCAGCGTATTTGATTTGCTTTAGTGCAGCAAAAATTTTACCACATTGGTATTTGAAATTTTTTAATCGTCACTTGTAACCGCAAAACCGTTTGACCGTTATTGCTGAAAAACAATAGGGTTCTGGCAATTTACCATTTGTACCTACTTGCCAAATTTCATTTCAATCTGTTAAGGCGTTTTTGAGTTAGAGGACCAACAGACGGACGGACGGACGGACAGACAGACAGACCATCAAAGCCAAACCTATACTAGCTTCACTGCGTTCAGCTAGTAATAAAGTATAATTTCTATTAATTTTGGGTTCAAATTTATTCTCTTTAACAAATCAATTTCAGCACTGCAACCTTGTTTGAAATTCCTGTTGGAGGGGGATTAACTCCAGTAGAAAGGTTACAAAAGGCAGAAAAGTATTTTAAAATTGGGAGGGAGTCTACTGCTGCGTGCATGGGGCCTATTTGGATGAAGCTGTTAATAGTGCATGTTTACCCGTTGGCTAGAATTTTGTACAAAAACAATTTCTTCAGTACGTCTTGCTCTAATTTCCCGGGTTCAGGGGTACCTTTAATTTGCAATGGACATAAATTACTCACTAACGATTTCGGCTGTGGTCTATTGCCAGGAAAGTCGGGTATGTAAACGATTAGCAAATTTCTAATTACACATTTTTTAATTATTTATTGAAAATTTTGTCTAATTATTACAGGCGCTGGTTTTATGATCATAAGCTATAATGGACACATCAGAATTGTTGTTACAGCGGAGAACAAAGCAATGGAAAGACATGAAGTTGACAACATGATAAAGCAAATTGTTGACGAATTCGAGAGTTTGTACGAGCAGGCAACATCATCAGGAGAAAGGTACACAAGCAGATCCAGTTTAGAATTTGAAACTGTTTAATTTTACTCACTTCTATATACATATCGGTAAGTACATATAAAAAGGAATGGATAATTTGAATCAATCTAGTCTGCTAACTCTGTTTCAATATTATATTAAATATACTTTATTCATTCACATTAATAAATTCGATTTGGGGTGATTTGCCTTTTATTTTCAATAAGAAAGAATTCATAAATTACAGCAGTATTCCATTAATGATTAACAACTTAAATTATTCATCATCGTAAATTTAAAAAATGATGGCGTTGGGAATGATTCCAAGTCGGAAAGAGATTTCGTTTCTGATCTTTAAAGAATACTGGAAACCATAAGGAAGTGAATAAAAAGTTGTTAACATTGACTTCGCATCTTATGTGAAATAGTCAAGTCAAACATTGAGAATAAATTCATATACCTACACGTTTGACAATATTCATTAAATTTAATGTTCTTGTTTTATTTCCCATAAATGCCTATAAAACTTTTTAAAAACTAGTTTTTGCTTAAAAATCAAATGACAACTTTGTATAGGTACCTACATACTGTGAGAAATATATCTTTAAACCTTACTTGGGAACAAATTTAATTGCACTCCTAATTAAATAGATTCACGCATTGAATCCATGCGTTTGGCTTGTTCTTCATGAATTACCGACTTGCTCATCTCAAAAAAGGAAAGGGCAGCGACTTTTTCTTATTGATATTACTAAAATCATTCTTTGAGGTTTATTCATACATCAATTATGTAGCAGTGGTATAAATTGTCTAACATAAATTCTTGATAGTCTGCTATATTAAAACTTTATGGCTTGGCTGGGAAAAGCATGAAACAATGCTAGTCATATACCAGCCAAATAATAAAAAATTTAATTTGTATGTTCCGTATGAAGATAGAATTAAACAATCTTATCATAAAACCGAGTCTTGATTTTATCTTAATATCTTTTGTACCACACAATGTAGGCATAACAAAAATGTGTATATAGCACTAAAGGGTCGTTTGCAATTGAAACGTACGTATGCGTACCTAGGCGTGTTTTCCCTTTCATTTTGTCCCAAGACTTCTCCAGCTATATTTTTCTCATACATTATGAATTCAAAATCAAGATGAGCAAAAACTTTTTAAAAGTGTGCAATATCAAAAATCCAGACCCTATCTGGACTAGCAAAAAGGGGTTCAAGTTTTAAAGTTTGATAACAATCTTCATTCTCACCGTTCCAACATAGTTATTATATTTACAATAAACAAAAATTTTGCTTTTGTGGTTTTTCTAAAATTGCGTAATTCTCAAAAATAAAACTTCCCTAAGGTCTATAGCAAAACTTGCTATAGAACTACATGGTGAGTTACTAATGCAATTTTGTAATGTAAGGTAATCAAGTAAAGCTATGTCAATCTATCAACAATGCTACAAAATAATAATTCAAAAAAGTCTTATTGAGCCTTCAATATTTCTTGCTGACACCAAGTAGATCCACGTATGTATAAAAGAGTAAAAACAAATTCTAAATCAGTCTACATTCAACTCTCCTTGCTTTGCTGAATTGCCATTTTTACAAAACATTAAAAAAATGAACGTTTCCGTGAATTTAGCGTGGCGTTTTTTGAAATCGGAAGTTAATGACTCGGCTTATAATTCTTATCTGAAACATTCAAACAATCTGTCTCACAATAAAGAAATTAATCTCAAATATTATTTTGAAGTGTTCCTTGTATTATTGATTTTGCTCCTAATTTTAAAGCGGCAAAAATTTGACAACGACGCAAAGACTTTTGCTGAAAATACGAAACCGAAAGATAAGCCGAGAAATAGAATAAAAAATCTTCCAAGAGTATCTCACATCCCATTCAACATTCCGTATATTGATGGAATTTTAAATATTATTCACTGGAGAAATGGTACTGTATAATAACAACAATTATAGATTAAATTTACTCCGTTTAATTAATCGAAATTGGCCTCACGTGCTTATTTTTTAGTTGGTGTCAGAGCTTTTGACGAGTGGCGTGCCAAGTATGGATCTATTTTTGAGTTACCTTTGCATATGTCACCAACAATTATGACTGTTGTAACAGAGCCCCACATTATTCAAGTAAGACGAATTTAAAACTTAAAAGTAGTACAATTTTAAAAGTATTTAAGTTTGATTGACTAACTTTCTTTATAGAAAGTCATTTGTTCATCAGAACCTTACGTTTTAAACAAACCCAGGGGAATATACAAACACGTTATGCCAGAGATGATCTTGGACGGCTTGGTCGGATCGGAAGTTTCGCGTTGGTCCCATATTAAGAAAACTGTGTCGCCTATCTTCACTTACAAATCTCTTTTGAGCTACATTCCTTTTATGAATAATCACGCGAGTAATTTAATTACTTGCTTAAATGAGAAAGCATCTGAAGGAATTGTTAGCGACGATGGGATTTACGATTTGATATATAGCCATACTATCAAAACAATTATGGGTAATTAGCAATTTGTCGTGATATTGATACTCAAAGGGTATTCGTAAACCTAAATGGTAAGAGCATCTGTTTCCTGTTTTTTAATTCAGATATACTGATTGGGCCTGAAAAGTGTGACGATGAAAAAGGAATGAGATTTCATGCACTTATTAAACGGTAAAATGCATAATAAATAAAAAATTATGTTTTCAAAGCAATTTTGCTGATTATGTTCATATTCATATAGCGGAAAAGAAATCTTTCAACAAAAGTTTCAAAATCCAATCTTATCCATACCATTTATCTGGTGGTTTCATCCTCTCAAATGGGAATTTGATGCTATACTAAAAGAGGGCACGCAATATATAATCGAGGTAAATCAGTTTTAGTTTAACAAGTAATAAAGCAAAATGTCATTTATAAATTTATTTTGCAGCAAATAAACTATCATCAAGCACGTCGAGCAAATGGAAAAATTGATGAAATTGAAACTCAAACCAAACCAGTTTGCCTTGCTGACGAAATGGTAAAACAAGGGCTTCCCGAGAAAGAAATATCTGACGCAGTTATTGCTTTATTTTTACCGGTAATTTTATAAATTGCAAACTTAAATATAATGATTCAATAACCTTTTCTAAAAAATACTATTTGGCTTGAAGGGACACGAAACAACAACCATGTCCATAAACTTTACTTTGTTTCTTTTGGCAAAAAATCAACACTGCTTGGTAAGCCATTAAGCCAATTTACTTTGATGTATGTGTAATTGATTATGATTGAAGAGATTATTGTATTTTTTATACCATATGCTTATGAATAATTCAGGCATCATGTCAGAAAGAAGTTGACAAAATATTCTCGAGGAAAATCCAATATGGAAATAACGCCTGTTTAGACATGGATGATGTCCAAAATCTTAAATATTTGGAACGTTGCATTTTAGAAAGTCTACGAGTACTTCCAATAATCCCTTCATTTGCTAGAATACTCGACCAACCTTTAAAAATTGATGAGGAAACTGAATTTGAAGCTGGTCGTGTAATATACATGTCCCCTTGGCTCTCTCACCGCGATCCTAAATATTTTCCAGATCCGGAAAAATATGATCCTGACAGATTTCTTCCAGAAATTGCGGACAAGCGGCATCCAGGAACTTTCTACCCGTTCAGTAGGGGGCCGCGTAACTGCATTGGTAAGAACTTTATTTTATTGTAAAAATATTATCAAAATAGTCAAGAATTTTAATTAAATTTTGGTTAATAAGGTTGGAAAATAGCGATGGTGGAAATGAAATTAATCATTGCCTACATCATCCGTCATTTTGATTTAAATACTACTGATGAACTATCCAGCGTAAAAATTAATCAAGTGCTCACACTTGAAATTGACCGGTATTATCAGCTTTCTTTGAAAAAGAGGATGTTTTAGGAATAATTTTATTGCCATTATAATATATTTGTTTTTGATATAAACGTAAATAAAAAAGCTTTAAAATGTTTGACCCAAAGGTTTATGAATGCAACAATAACTTGATTTTTTTCTATCATCAAGTTACCAAAACAATAATTAGAGCAACTTTGATTGCATAATTAAAGCCAACAGGTCCAAATGATGTTTTGTGCGGGTTAATTGCTTTAAACCTAAATTCAAACAGGAAATAAAGTTATTACATGCTTAAGAGGTATAGAAACCGATGTAACCCTTGTGGCAAAACAATCCCACATAAATGTTAATATGAGAGTTAAAAAGAAACCCAAGCTGTACCATTTTTTGTAGATACTATAAAATAGTATAAGCTAGTCTTTGACACGCACTAAACAATACATTAAAGCCGTTTAAAAACTAAAGAATAATTTACGCAGTAGCAAAAAATTGTTATTGATGTTGGAAAATTTTCCTTTTTTATTCATATCCATTAAACCTATGTATTTTTTCATGATTCTTTTCATAATTAGCAATAAGGTTTTTATTACTGATTACCAAAATGTTTGGAGCAAAGTTGCAAATGTTTTTAAAAAATTTTCTACTTCCCGAATTCATTATCTTAGAGAAATATCTTTAGGACTTGTGAAAAGAAAAATACTAGATGATTACAAAGTCTAAAGCTAACATGTAATGACATAGTTGTTGCGAGAATACTAGAATAATTATACAACTTTTTAAGATGCTCATAAAAATACCTGCTCTGCAAGAAATCCAGATCAGCGCCAGCCACCTACTTTTAAAATTTTGATGAAACCATTTCCCTCCAGTCACCAAAAAGTTATAATGTAGTTGTTATTAAACCAATTTTGCATCTCTGTGTCAATCTCACTTTTCCCAGCATAAAATTCCAGAGAGTCCCTTATCTTAAGTAAAACCCCAAAACAGGTTGCGTACTTGCGTATGAAATCGTTGTGAGCCTGTTCATACATAATGCAAATACGAACTATGATTATTGCATAACCAATTAATTTATTGATCGAATTGATTACATAATTCTATACATGCCTGAAAATGATGTTTAAATAAAATGGGTTTCATACAAAAAATAGCCGCACTGATTCAATATTAAAGCAAACGGAGATTTTTGCTTTATATATAAATAGAATAAAATTTCAAATTTGCTATTCACTTTAATTTTAAAACCGCTGTGTTTACAAAGAGAAGGCAAAATGAATTTTCCCGCAAATTTTTCCGTCAGATCTCCGTTTTCAAAATCCGAGTTTCATAGTCTACCCTTTTATCACTTTAATGAACAAAGAAACGTTTCTAGTGCGTTAGCAATTAAGGGTAGCCATCTTGATTTTTTGCAAATTGAATTGCTGTTTATCGCGTTAATTTTACTTTTGTACTTTTTTATTAAAAACTACATTTCCATTCAGCAAGAACCCACAGAATTTGAAGATATAAAAGTTAAAGCTAAGAAACCCAAAAATCGAATTAAAAATCTTCCAAGAGTGAGCCCGACTCCATTCGGTATTCCACAAATTGATGGAATTGTAAATGTCCTTAAATGGAGTAGTGGTAAGATTAAGTGATTACTATATAGTTGATTGGTTCAGTACTAATTGGTGTTAATGATTGCCAATTTTTAAGCTGGAGTTGAAGCATTTGAAGAATGGAGCGCCAAATATGGATCAATCTTTGAATTACCGTTGCACGTTGAGCCAACAATTCACACGGTTGTAACTGAACCTCATATTATTCAGGTAAATTTAGCTGTAAATCGGATAAGAATAAGGTTTATTTAATTGGGCCTAAAATCAACTTAATCTCAATTTTCCCACAGAAAATACTTTGTTCATCAGAACCTCAGTATTTAAACAAACCAAGAGGTATATATAAAGCTGTGATGCCGAAAACGATTTTGGACGGCCTGGTGGGTTCCGATGTTGAGCGTTGGTCACAAATTAAGAAAGCCGTTGCACCCATATTTACATACAAGTCTTTATTGAGCTACCTCTCTTTTATGAACACCCACGCAAGTCACTTGGTTAAATGCTTGGATGATTTGGGATCAAATGGAATTGCAACAGGGGATGGAATTTATGATTTGATTTATGGACATACAATTAAAGTTATCATGGGTAACTAGAAAGTACATTTTTAAAAACCATCGATTTTTAAAAGATTTTAAAAGTTCCCTTTGCTTTGTAGATATTTTACTTGGACCTAAAAATTGCGATGATGAACGGGGAATGAAATTTCATCAGAATGTAAAACGGTAATAAATTTTATATAACTTTTTAATCTTTTTATATAACCGTTATTGATTTAAGACGTTGTTGTTTATCAGTGGCAAAGAAATTATTAAGCATCAATTTCAAAATCCCATTTTGACAATTCCTTTTATTTGGTGGTTTCATCCGCTCAAGTGGGAATTTGAAGGGATGGTTAACGGTTCCAACGAATATTTTCAAGAAGTATGCATTATATTTTGTTGAATTAAAAATATAATTCATTCATTTTTAAGGTAAAAGCTTTAGTGTTTTGTATAATTTATATTATAGCTAATTAACTATCACAGAGAAAACGGGAAAAATATGGAGAAATCTGGAGTGAAAGACGAGAAAACTCCAGTTTGCCTAATAAAGGAAATGATAAGACAAGGAGTTCCAGATAAAGAGATTTGCAACACCGTGGAGGCTCTATTTATACCGGTAAGATTTTAAAATTTTGATTTAATATATATTTTTTCCTAATTAGTTTATTTTCATTTGTATTTTTTCAAATAGGGACACGAGACAACAACAATGTCAATTAATTTTACGTTGTTTCTTCTCGCAAAAAACGTTAAATGTCTGGTAAGCTTGTGAAACTTTAGCGTTTATGGCATTGTTCTTATAGCCGATATCTAAACGGTTATTTGTTTTAATAGGAACTGTGCCAAAAGGAAATAGACAATATATTCTCAAACAAAGCTACCTCTGACGTCTATTTAAATATGGATGATGTACAAAATCTAAAGTATTTAGAGCGCTGTATTTTTGAAAGCTTGCGAATCCTTCCTGTGATACCATTGTTTGCCCGGAGATTAGACAAGTCTTTGAAAATTGACGAAGAAACTGAGTTTGAGGCTGGCAGTGCCATACTTATTTCACCTTGGCTAATGCATCATGATCCAAATAACTTTCCTAATCCGGACAAATACGATCCAGATAGGTTTCTTCCCGAAATTGCAGAGAAGCGACATCCTGGCTCATATTTTCCATTTTCTCGCGGTAGTCGCAACTGTATTGGTAAGGGATTGTATTTTTGTGCCAACTAAAATTCCAAAATGGCATTTAAATTTAATGTTGGTTAAAATTGTTCAGGTTGGAAAATAGCTCTGGTTGAAATGAAGATAATGCTTGCATATATCCTTCGTAATTTCGACCCAAGTAGTACTGATGACATGTCCAGTTTGAAAATTAATCAAGTTCTGACCCTGGAAATGGAGCGATATTATCAGCTCTCATTAAAAAAGAGAAATGTATAAGGTGTTTAATATTTAGTCAGTATTTTATAAAATATATTTCTTGCGAAATGTCAAATTTAACAAGACATTGTAGTTAATTTACATTTAAGTTACATTTTAGTTAAATAACAATAAAAATGAATGTATAATGCTAATACCAAGAGAAAAATTAATAAAGCTGGTTAATTAATTGGGCTTAAATCATACAACAATAGGCATAAAATCATCTGAGAAAATGTAACAAATGAGAGCAATCTGATTTTATGAATCATTTTTCAAAGAACTTTACAGAGTATACCTATTTCACACGTGTAGCAAATTCTAGACAGACTGCCATTTATCCAGTTCAATCTAATATGACTCGACGGTTTTTGTTCTCACATTAAACGGCTAAATAAGCTTTTAACGGCAAATATCTCAGCAAAACTGGTATTTGTTTTAAGATAAATTCCTGGTTTTGGCTTCACAGCTTTATTTACATTAATTAAAATTAAAAGGTAATGAATTTTGCCGAATGAATTATGGAAGATTGATGTATGTATAATGCAAGTTTTATGTAATTTTAACATTAGGTAATCATACTGCATAAATTAAAATTTTCTGCCTTTTAAAGCGTTTGGTAAAAGATAAAATATTTCATTATTGACAGACAAAAGATTTTAATCTTGTTATATAAGATGAAATGAAGAAATTAATCTCATTTGTGGATTTAATTTTGGTTTGATAAGATTCCTCCCTTTTTTATGGAAACTGCCTTGTTCATTATTTCTGGTAAATTAGTTTTGCAAAATTTACTAGAAAAAATGAACGTTTTTGATAATTCAACTTCTTTTGTTCTTTTTCAAAAAACTGAAGATTTAAACGGACAATTGTTAAATTATAAAAGTCTGAACAACGTGTCAAGCAATGTCGGGATTGGCGACAGTTATTTTTCAATTTCAAAGCTTGAATTAGTTTTTCTTTTGATAATCTTGACTTTACTTCTTGTGCTGAAAAAGTTTAATGATAAGCAGGCTGGTATTAAAGGGAATACACTTGAAAATGGAGTAGGTGATTTAATTACCAAAGGAAAGATAAAAAATCGAATCAAGAATCTTCCAAGAGTAAGCCCTACCCCGTTTGGAATCCCGTATATTGACGGAGTGTTTAATATTCTTCACTGGAGAAAAGGTACTGGAATTACTTCACTAAAAACTATTAAAGTTTTGTGTGCAGTAATTAAATCTAATTTAAAATCTTAGCTGGAGTCAAAGCATTTGAAGAATGGCGTGCCAAGTACGGGTCTATATTCGAATTACCTTTACACATGTCTCCAACAATTGTGACTGTTGTAACCGAACCCCACATTGTTCAAGTAAAAACTACTTACATTACGATTAGTAGTCATTAGAAAAATGTTTTAGAGCGTTTTGTATTTTTATTTTAGAAAATTATTAGTTCATCGGAACCCTACGTTTTAAACAAACCCAGGGGCATTTATAAACACGTTATGCCTAAAATGATATTGGACGGCTTGGTTGGATCGGAGGTTCAACAATGGTCACAAATTAAGAAAACAGTTTCCCCTATTTTTACGTACAAATCTCTTTTAAGTTACATTCCTTTCATAAACAAGCATGCAAATAACTTGATTACCTGTTTAAACGCGTCAGCTTTGAATGGGGTTGTGTCAAGCGATGGAATTTATGATTTAATTTATGGACATACTATTAAAATAATCATGGGTAAGTAATAAATTTCACAAATAAACTTTTCTATTTAATTTTTATTTTTGTATTATTTCATAAAAATATATACCGCTCTTGTTCAGATATACTGATTGGGCCGGATACTTGTGATGATGAAAATGGTATGAGATTTCACCAAATGGTTAAACGGTAAGTTGAAATACATATTGATGTATTAAAGAAAAAAGGTTTGTGTTTTATTGCAATTTACTTTTCAACAGTGGAAAAGAAATTATACTGCATCGATTCCAACATCCACTGCTTACATTTCCTTTTGTTTGGTGGTTTCATCCCCACCGTAAGGAGTTGGATAGTATAATTAAGGATAGTAATGAATACCTAGCTGAGGTATGAAGTTGACAAAATAAATTATGCGATTGAATTGGAATTAAGAATTTTTAACTATTATGTTGACAGCAAATAAATCATCATAAAGTAAGTAGATTGATGAAATCTAAGAATTGTGGAATCACAGACAAGAATGAAACAGCAGAAACTAATCCAGCATGCCTGATTGATGAAATGCTCAAACAAGAGATTCCCGATGATGAGATATCTGCAGCTATCAGCTCATTATTTATGCCAGTACGGTTTTTATGCTACAGATTTGCAGAAATTGTTCTAGCAGGCATTGATTTTACTTTTCTTTTGCAGGGCCATGAAACAACTACAATGTCAATAAACTTGACCTTATTTCTTTTGGCAAAAAATCCTAAATGCCTTGTAAGTATCAAAACATTAGAAGAATTATCTTTTTGACAGTTAATTTTTTAATCGGCAATTTATTTGGATTTTAATAGGCATTAAGTCAAAAAGAAGTTGATGAAGTGTTTGCTATGAATGGAAATTCAAGCGTCTCGCTGAATATGGATGATTTACAAAATCTTAAATACTTAGAACGTTGTATTTTGGAAAGCTTGCGTCTCCTTCCCGTGATTCCTGCATTTGTCAGAAGGCTTGATGAGCCCTTGAAGATTGACGAAGAGACTGAATTTGAAGCTGGCAGTGCTATATTTATTTCCGCTTGGCTTTCTCATCGCGACCCAGAGTATTATCCAGAACCAGAAAAATATGACCCTGACAGGTTTCTTCCGGAGAATGTAGAACGGCGTCATCCTGGAGTATATTTTCCGTTTTCAAGGGGAAAAAGAAACTGTATAGGTAAATAAATTACGGTTACGAAATTATAGTAAAATGTTAGTCTAATAAAAATGCTAAAATATTATTTTACAAAGGATGGAAAATCGCATTAGTGGAAATGAAAGCAATTCTCGCTTACATTCTTCGTCATTTTGAGGTAAGTAGCACGGATGAGCTGTCCAATGTGAAAATTGGTCAAGTACTGACGCTTGAAATGGAAAGGTACTATCAACTTTCATTGACAAAGAGGAATGTTTAGAAAATTATACATACCTATCTACATTTACGTAATGATGTTATTTTTAAAATAGAAAAGTCATGTATTAGTCTGATTTATTACTCATTTCTGTACATATACAAAAGTCATAACAAATGTGATAATTTTTAAAATGTTCATTAAAAGAAAATATACAAATACAAAGAATCCATATTGTACTTTATATTGTCTTCCTAACTTTCAATGACACATTGTAGTCACGCTCAGGCATTAGCGTCACACCAAACAGCATTTTGACATCATTTAGTTTATCCGTTGTCTTAAATTCAAAGTTATACAATAAAAATCCCAATAGAATTTTGATTTGCATGAGTGCAAATTTCATCCCTGTAATAAACATTATAAAAATTACAATTATAAATTTTCTATTAAAATTAATCTTGGTTAAAAGAATTAACGTACCAATACAACCTCTAGGACCTTGAGAAAACCCCAAAAACGTGTATGGATGTCTCTTTTGCATATTCTCTGGCGTGAAATGGTCAGGATTGAATACGTCGGGGTTTTCATAGAATTTTGGATTCTTCTGAATTGACCAAAATGGAAAACAAAATGTCGTGCCTTTTTTAAACTTAAATTCGCCAATGTCCATGTCATCAGATAATTGACGGAAAATAAGCGGACCAGCACTTGTAACTCGAAGAGTTTCTAAAATGCAATTTTCTAAATATTTAAGTTTTGGCAAATCATCCATTGTTAGCCAATTCCAATTAGTTACATCATTATTTTTTAAACATTTTTCTCGAAATAGTGCTTTTAATTCTTCCAAGCATTTTTCCTAAAAATAATAATAAAAGTTCAAGTGTATGGCTATATAATTTTCCTTTCTTCAATAACATACCTGAGCCCATGGATTCTCAGCCAAATGCTGCATAAAAAGCTTTAAAGTCAAAACTGTTGTTTCATGACCCTGCGTTGTATATTTAAAAAATAATTAGTTTTTATTAAAATGTAAAAGCTAATTAACATTTTGTTTACTTACGGCAGATATAAACGTTCCAACTTCATCATAAATTTCATCATCAGAAGCATTTGAATCCAGCATTTCTGTAATCAATGACTTAAACGCTCTTATTTCTTGGTTATTAGTTTTGATTTTGGCTTCACTTTTGCATTTTTCAATGCCTTTCATAATATATTTTTGCAATTCTCTTAGATGATAGTCATACTCTTTCTTTTTAGGATTAATTTTCCAACAGAAAGATATCAAATTTTGTGGAGCAAGGCCTTTGTAAACAACCAACTCCTTCCATTTCCTGAAATGTCGGTGAAATTGATTGCTTTCCAGGTCAGAGGCAGTGTTTGCACCAAACACCAGCTCTGTAAGGGTTCGAAATAGAATTTTAAGAGTAGCCAACCAAACATCACATAAAAACACAAAAATATTACCTGAAATGATTTTAATGGCGTGAAAATACACAAGGTCATACATGATACTACTTTCAATGATCCCAGTCTTACTTGAACGGATTTGCAAATCCTTTACGAGATTGATTCCATGATTATTCATCATTTTTATGTAAGATTGTAAGGCATTATAGCTGAATGCACGACTTAATATTTTTCGATGAGGACTCCAAATTGTCACGTCGGAAGCTACTAAACCATTCCGAAGCCACTCCACTAAAACCAGATCGTACATGGATCGTGGTTTGTTTAAAACTCGAATATCGTTGGAACCCAAAATTTTCTTGAGAGTTTGAATTTTTAAATTTAAAAAGTGATTCTTAGAGGTCAAACATTTATAATATTAACATGCTTACCTGAATTAGAGGAGGGTGGGTAACAACTACAACTTTTTCGGAGAGAATTGCCATTTCAAATATAGGACCCCATTGTAAAACCCACTCTTCCAAAATTTTGACTCCTCCTGCAAAAATAAAACTATTTATATGCTAGCATTCTTAAGTGAAAGTTGCATAAAATGAAACTTACTACTCCTAAACTTAATTATAGTGGTCAGTCCTTCAATCAAGGTTGGCAATTTAACAAACCAATTTGGAAAATTTGTATGACGCGGAATCTCTTCTACTTGTCGAGGCAGAAACTCTTTACAATTTTGAGATTTATTTCCATCATGGAATGCTAATTTCAATTTTGTCAATTTTTGCAAACCGAATTTAATAGAAAGGGCGAACAGGAATGGAACACAAAACAGATACAAAAAATGGTCTGGGCTTATGACATTGGTGAAATCTACAGACGTTGTCGTCATATTCGTGTAGCAAAATAAATTACTGGAATATTCCATTGTCAGTCAGGTGCTCACTTAAACTTCTGTCAACCGGCTTTTTTGAAAGTTTGTTCGTTTCAAGTGTTTGTTTAAAAATGTATGAAATTAAGAAAGGTCTATGCAATTTGAAACCAATTGAAACTAAACTGGAGCAAAACGTAAGGTCAGAAAGTACTGAATAAGCAAAAGTAACAAGAAATATTATGAAAAATGCATTTATAAAAATCAGGAATTAAATATGAATAAAATAAACAATCTTTAATTGCTTTAAATATTTGCTGATATTGGCTAATATATGGGAATTTATTAAAATGTATCAAATTATTGCTCAATTTTACTAATCATTTGGCACATCGTAAAATAAATGAAGACCTTTTTAGAAAAAGTGCAACACGTTGTTTTTAAATTATATTGGAGATATTTCAGTAAGTTGAAATCCATCAAGACCTAAATTATACGCTTTGCGTTAGTCTAAAATAGTCTGTTCTCAGGTATTTAATTTCCTATTTTTCTATAAAAAGGTACCTCTTTCTGGAAGTTCACAATTAAACTTGAACTTTGCTGTTGAGCACTATATTATTAAATATTATTTTGCTAAACGGAAAGATAAATTTAATTTGTCAGTTTATTGCATTTTTACTTAAATTCTCATCCATTTATAGATAATTCAAATGCAAACACAATCAAAAGAATAATATTGCCTCAAAAGAATATGTATTTTTATTATCTTTTGTTTATTCTTGCTAATCACAGGTTAAAAAGCATTTTTAATTATTGATTAATTTTCCCATAGATAAACTAAAGTAACTCGGTACAAAATAAATTCTTAAATTGCCAAACAGAATGGGAATAAACGCCTCAGGTTGCTTTCCGTAGTTTAAGTGTAATATTGTAATCTCGTTCAGGCATTAACGTTACACCAAACATCATTTTGACATCGTTTAGCCGATCTGCTGTATGGAAATCAAAATTATGAAGTAGGAATCCCAAAAGTACTTTCATTTGAGCCATGGCAAACTTCATACCTAATTTATATTAATATTTCACATTATATGTATTAAAACAAGCCGCTAAAAATAAAACGATAAAGTAATAATAATAAAAACTCACCAATGCAACCTCGAGGTCCCTGAGAAAATGGTAAATTAGAATAGGGATGTCTTTTTTGCATATTCTCTGGAGTAAAATTATCCGGGTCAAACGAGCTAGGATTTTTGTAAACGTTTGGATCCTTGTGAATTGCCCAAAATGGAATACAAAATATTGTATCCTTTTTAAATTTATAGTCGTCAATGTCCATATCATCAGATAACTGGCGGAAAATAAATGGGCCAACACTTGTAATGCGAAGAGTTTCTAAAATGCATCGTTCCAAATATTTAAGATTTGGCAAATCGTCCATCGTGATGGTGCAGTCGGATTTTTCATTAAAACATAAAGGCTTTGATTGCAACAATGTGTCCAATTCTTGTTGACATTTCCTCTAAAATAAATAATTCAACCGAGTTTAATATAATTTTGCACTTTTTAATACAAACAATGAAGAAATGGCAAATTAACTCACTTGAGCCATTGAGTTTTCTGCAATGTGTTGCATAAAAAGTTGCATTGACAAAACGGTTGTTTCATGTCCCTATGAAAAAAATCATATTTGTTCAGGACTATAAACAAGAAGTGCTATTTTCATAAAAATTTACAACTTACGGCAGTTATAAACGTTCCAACTTCATCGTAAATTTCGTTATCTGACGCGTTAGCCGATATCATTTCTTGAATCAATGAAATAAAAGAGTTTCCATCCTTTGCGTCATCTTTTTGACGTGCTGCTTGGCTTTTACATTTTTCAATTCCTTTCATAATGAATTTTTGTAATTCTTTCTGATGATAGTCATACTTTCTCTTCTTTGGGTTTAGTTTCCAAACTAATGAAAGTAAATTATGTGGGTGAAGGGCTCTATGAACAACTAAATCCTTCCAGCTTTTGAAATGTTCGTGAAATTCTTGACTTTCTTGATCGGACGTGGTGTTTTCACCAAATACAATTTCTAAAATGTAAAATTAGTTAGCAAACTCGTCAAGCCAAAAGATATTTGCGATGATCTAACAAAAACTTGAAATGATCTTACCAGAAATTATATTAATTGCGTGGAAGTATACAAGATCGTACATAACCACAGAATCAATGGATCCATTTTCATTGGATTTTGAAACTAAATCTGCCACGAGATTCCTTGCGTGCTTGTTTATCATCTTTATGTAAGTTGGAATCACACTGTAGTGAAATGTACGGGATAGGATTTTACGATGAGGACGCCAAATTTTTATATCAGAGGCAAATAATCCGTTTCTCATCCATTCCACCAAAACAAGTCCGTACAAAGAAGGGGGTTTGTTTAAAACTCGGTTGTCATTTGATCCCAAAATTTTCTGTAATGTTTTTGAATATTCAAATGAGATGGATTTTATAACTATTTGAAGAATAATCTCGTTTTTATCATACCAGAACAAGAGGAGGGTGAATGACGACTGTAACTTTGTCAAGTACGATTCCCATTGTAAAAATTGGACCCCATTTTTTGGCCCATTCTTCCAACACTTGTACGCCTCCTAAGAATTTATATACGTAATTAGTCAACCAAAGACTTGATAATGCGCACATTTTCAAAAGAATTAGCTCAAAGTTAATTTAAACTTACTTCTTCTTAACTCAAACACAGTGGTCAATCCTTCAATTGCGATAGGAAGGTTAATAAACGGAATGCGGTAATTTGAATGGCGAGGAATCTCGTTCACTTTTCTTGGCAAGACTTTTGTATCGCCTTTTAGTTTTCCCACATTTTGAAATAGGTTCCAGTTTAGAGTTTTAGTCTTTTGCAAACACAATGCAAGAAAAAGTACGACCAAAGAGTTAAAAACTGTTGTTGAAGAAAGAGAATTTTGCTGTTGTACAACAACATCAGCAAAACTATCAAACGTTTCGTTTGAAAGATATTGCGAATAATTGTTTGAGTATTCCATTGTACTGATAAATATTCTGATGCTGCGATTACTTCCTTCCGTCCACCTTCATTTCCAAAATTTGAACTAAATATGAAAGATTCAAAGACTCGGCTTATATACTATTCCTCCAATGAAAAAATAATTACGATTTCAGTTTAAGAAAATTATTAATTTTTTATTGCAATTATTCATTAAATATTATTATGTAACTGTTACTAGCATTTAAATACCCTTTGAAATATTACGTAATTATAATAATTGTCCGGCAATACAAACTCCAGCATAACAAATTGAAAACCACTTCAAAGAACATAACAATTATAATTTATTGAAGGGCCTACTTCCCTTTGAAAAAGAGGTTTTATGATGGAGCAAGGCGAGAAAACTTGCAAAATTACACGTTTAGTTTGAATTGTTCACATGTTTATTAATTTCCCTGTTGTACAGTTTAATAATTTTGTTTGATTACCTGTCAGGATAGGTTTACAAAAAGGTTTTGCAGATCGAACCCAATTACAATTTTTGCTGTAATTAAAGTAGCTAATAATACAAACGAAAGTATAAATTGCCACTTTGTTTAATTTTTGTTTTAAATGCTTGTTGACCTAAGGGGATCCTTGCTGGAGTTAAATGTGTATTGAATGAAGTGGTAGAGGACATTTATAGAATTGCGAACTAGTTGAGAATAGCCATGCCTCTATCCCCACAGTGCGTTATCTGCAATCTTGACTTTGACCTTTGTCACCAATCATTGCATTTAATTCTCAGGCACGCGCGTGTTGCTGCCCTTTTTTGGTTTAGAGCATTTATATATTTTGGCATGCAATAAACACGTGTGCTAATGCAATATGCAATTCTGATGCGTACGCAAATTTTCCTTGAAACTTACATAACTTTGCAATACTAATGGAACCTGACCTGTAGGTACTGACTGGTTCTGACATTAAGGTTATCGTTTCTCTTGTGTGCCTTATTAAAGCAGTAATCCAAGCAAGTTTGTAACATTTTTTTCCGGCTTAGATTGTGATTAATTAGCAGTTTAATAATTTCAAGATGACATTCAAAATGTGAACAGTGTAGTTAGTTACTTTATTAAGCCACAAACACATATTATTTAAACAACGTGTAATTTAATACTTTCAAGGTTTGATATACCTAAACTATTATGGATTTAGACATAGAGTATTTTCTAAATTTAGTTTTCCAACTCAAACATAACTCCGTTTCGCCTCAATCGATCAATTAATCCAGTTTTGGCGAAAGCTATTCCTGGGGAATATACACCGCCCCTAAACACATAAATAGAATAAAAACATTCATTATATGAGAAACTAAAAGTAGAAATGCGTAAATTATAGTTTATATGATAGCAATTACTTTTTTGGCATTTTATTTTTATCTGCAAGAATAGTCAAAGCCGCTTGTAAGAATATTATGACTGCTCCGCCATAAGCAGGATCTGAGCCTTTGATTTTCAATACTTTCGTTTTATTCGGAGCTTCAGTGTCAGCAAATTCCTTGTCTTCTTTCGACCAACCCTTTGCCACTACAGTAAAAGTATATTTCATTTGCTTCATCTCTTCCTCAGTGGGTCCTTCAGGGGTGCAGTAGCCCCACGAGAATATTTTTGGATACTAAAATAGATTGAATTATTAGTAAATACAAAGAAACCCTACTTACCATATTTTAAAAAGTATTTAAAAGTAAATACCTTGTTTAATAAGTTTAATGTAAACTTAAACTGAGACAGTAGCAAAACATAAAACGAACAAAACATAAAAAATAGGGCTCTGAACAGGCTTGGAAATTGTAAAAGCATCCGAGTTTGAATAAATTGTCTTGGGGAGTTATCGTTCGAAGCTTCATTTTGAAATTTCCAGCGTTGACTTCGTTCCATAACGTCACCATCTGGGACTGGCATTACAATTGCCCAGCCTTCCACTTCCTTTCTATACTGAAGTGGCCTGTTTGCAATAGTAGATACATCAAAGTTTGATTAAATTGAAATTGAATGAGGTCATAGTTAATTTAAAAAAGCCTACCAGAATGACAGTCGGTATTTGGGAGATGGTGGATAGCCACTGCTGTATAATTTACTCCTTAGTTTAATAAAATCTGCAAATTGATGAGCTCCCAGAGTCACAGATTGCCAGGTTCCTTCGTGCATGGTTTGCATCTTCAGAATAAATAAAGGTTAATAGGGTAGTAATGCATATTTGCAAAAAGATACTTCGATTTTTTCTTACTTTGGATCCATCATCAGGAAACTTGCAAATTGATTCAATTGAGCTAATCTCTCCATCAAAATTTTGCACCAGATACTCGGCTCCAATATCGCTTGGAACAGAGCCAAACCCGCAAGCTCCAATGATGTAGCTATTTGTCATCTCTGCGATTTTTGAATATTTAATTTCCATCTTTCCCAAGAACACAGGCTCCGCACACAAGTCCAAATGATGAGTACCCTCTTCTGCACAAGCTTTAACGACAATTTCTCCCCACTCTGTGTAAGGACCCACACAGTTTAAAACAATTTGACATTGTTTCACCATCGCTTGGATTGAAGGTGGATTGTAGCAGTCTGCAATGATCATGTCAACCTTTCCAACTAGTTCTTCTCCAGTTTCAGACTCAATTTTATGAAGAACATCTTTGATTTTTTGTTCCGATCTGGATGCTACGGCCCATGTAAATTTTGGAGTTGATTTGTCTTTTAAAACATTCAACACTTCCAAAACCAGCCATTTTCCAGTGAAGCTTGTCACTCCAAATATTATTATGTCGTAGTTTCTTTTAATTTTTAAATCCATTTTAAAAAGTATTTTAGCTTTTCTCAATACTGTAATTTCAAGTTTAGATTTCGCAACGTTTCTGACGTTTTCACAAAATCCAAATTGTTACTAGCCAGAAAAATTGTAAATCAGAAAGTGTTTTGGTGAATGGCAGTGCCGGACAGGTGGAAAAATAAGAAAAAAAGCAAAAGTCATGCTTGTAAAAGTAAACCAAATTACTCGGCCAATAATACCAGGTCTTGTTGTGATCCATACTAATTTTCAAGGTCACCTGCCGTCAGTCGCTTTAACATGTGCATTATATCCGATTCATAAACATAAAATCAAACTTGTTCAAGTAAAATATACATAGAATGAAACATACTGGTTTCTGCTCCAATATCCATGTAAATTTAAGTCAGGAAACTGTATAATGATATCTTTGTTCACTTTCGTAATCAATATTTCAGCTGCTGACCGCTTTATCTGGATATTATCATTACTTGGAAGAAATTATCACAGGAAGGAAAAATCTATAACAGAACTTTCAGTTTTCTTCATGGGCTAATAAAATTTTATTTGCTTATTTCTACGCTTAAAACGTTAGTTTTATGAGAAGCTTCTGGAGTTGTAATGATGCCAAACTGCTCTGTAATTGCTCTGTTTACACCAACCCAAAAATTTTAATCCATGCTTGGGAAAATACTAGGAAAAGTTAAGCTGTCATTTAAAAATCAGTACCTAACAATATCCTATAAGATTTTATTTTAATCTTTTACAAACCTACCTAATATTGAAGGGAAAGCTGCAAGAAATTTTACATTAGGAACAGTTATTTTCAGAGTTCTTAATAATACTATTTATAGTTCAGAGTTAAGCCATTTTAAATATTAGGATTATGTTGTTCAGTAAAATCATGCAAGATGTTTTAAAAATGAAAAGTACCTAGCTAAAGAGAGACAGATGTGTTTGTTGGTATATTAAACTGTATTTTATTTTTTCGGGTTAAAAACATTTTTATAAGTTAAATATCAATGTCATTATTTGAGCAACTTTTAGTACTACCTCAGTTCAACTTTTATAAGATTGTCAATTGTGACAAACAAAGTTTTATACTAATTCTAACGATAAGAACTGATAATATTATTCTACGAAACTATTAAGACTTGACTTGAAATCATGAGGTCTTTTAAAGCTTGAAGTTCCTTTCCCATACTGATGGCAAGTTCTTCTACCTCTATTTCGCTTAATATCCCTCCGGCTGAAACAACAACAATGCGAAGATGGTTTCTGTAGCTGCTTATGCAGAACAAAACTCCTACAACCACAAAGAATAAAAATATGACTTCCTTCCGCTTTAATTGACACAATTGTAATCAGATCGAATTAGTTGATATGATTTGCTCTAATTACCTGTGTCTCCAATTAAAGTACCCACGGAAAATATAAATTCAGTGCATTTTCTTTGTCCTATTGAGAATCCATCCCGTTCTCCTGCAATATTTGTTATTCCAACTGGGCTTGATGACATTATTTCTCTGACAAAAAGCTTTCTTAGGGGATTAAACAATGTTGCAAGGATGTACAATGGAGTTTCTAAATACTTCCCCATGTTAGAAGCTTTTAACTTTCTGAAAGCTTGATGACATTTATTTAGTCTTTGCAATGAGGAATTTTCTTCAGTAGGTAATGTTAGAGATCCAAAACCTCTACAAAATAAAAAATATTTTATTTAAAATTCCGATTTGAATGAATAGTAAAAATTAGGAATTGTCCTTACGCATGGTTTCCTAATGTTTCTGGATGATTATCTTTCGGTAAAATATAAACAGTAAATAATTGTCCAATTTCCGGTTTAACTCTTACGATTGCTCCTGAAATAATTGCTAAAATGACTGATGCAGTAGTTCCCTCCGTTTTCTTCCCGATGTCTTTTATGTCCCTTAGAGACAACTTTGGAGAAACTCTTACAATCTGTGGGGTCACCTCATACTCTGCCCTCTTGTCTCTATCTACTTTCCAAGGATGAATCCAAAATCTTGCTACATTTCTAAGAATTTCAACGGTAATAGAAGCAAGATTTAATGGAACCATCAAAACATCCATAACACGCAGGGGTTTTGTGGACTGCGGCTCAGCAGTTGTCAAGGGCGTATCCCCTAAGCACTCTACAAATAATTTTAATATTGATCTTGCATCGGCAATGGAATGATGGAATCGAGTAATTATCAAAGCTTTTGTTTCATTCGAGTGTTCTTCGTTCCCATCATAGTCTTGATTTTTGAAGTTGTTTATGAGAACCATTTCCCATGGGCTTTTTAAAGGTTCAAATGAACGATTTATCATGTCTTGATGAATAAGAGACAGACATGGCTGGTTATCCTTTTCGTAGTGTTCTTCCACAATGTGATTTTCAATGTTAAATTTTTCGTCTGTTTTCCAAAATGCGTATCCCATAAAAGGCTCCAAATACTGTTTTAATTCAGGATAGCGTGGAACAAATTCTTTGTCGTTGTTATTATTGCCCTTTAAATTTTCTTCTTTGGATTGCTTGGATGAACGTTTCCGGTTAAGAACGTTTAAAATGAACAATTCACGCAATTCCTCGATCGATAGTGGTCCATCAATTGTCACAGAATTGACAATGCTACTCTTTGGAACGTTTCCCACGCTGCGGATACTTTCTTCTTCGAGAATTACATCTACTGGGTTTAGTGTTTTCCCGTAGTTTGGCTTGAAAAAATGAACAATGGAAAGCACAAATACTTTGTAGATAAATATTGGAAGCCAACACAGTGGTAAAATTGTAAGCGTTACAAAGTAAATTACAAAAGTTCGTAGGTGGTAAATTAATGCGATCATTTTTACTAATTTTCAAAAATTTAAACAAATTTTATGCACGCTAAAATAAAAGTAACTGCGTTCTCGCATGTTCAGTTACAACTATGATCGTTATAAACTTTGACTTTTCTTCAAGTGCACCCATTCATAGTTCTAATGCACATATATGCGATTGCAAATTTGATGCAATATTGCAAATTAATTATAAAGCATTTTATATATTAAAGCATTGCCAAAGTATAGAAGATAATTATGTTTGCCTATAATGCAACGTGCATTATGTATGCTTGATTTGCAACTAAGCAATATATTTAGCAAAGTCTGTATGTAATTGTGGCGTGTACCGGAAGTGACAATCTATAGAATTATTAAGGGAATTTTTATTACTGTTGAGGTAGGAAGGTTTTCTAGTTTACTGTGTGACTTTAAGCAAAGATACGAATGAAGTGCTGCTGAAATGATAATTGCAAAGTAACGTCCCTGAGAACTTTTGTTACAAAGGTCAAGAGTAAGATAGTATAAAAACTAATTTCAAAATATAAATTAACCTACATATAGCTAAACATACATGCAGAAGAAGAACTATAAGCAAGTAGGTAGGCAATTTACGTTTTAGTAACCGGTTAGCCATTCTAACGATAAACTTTGCAGGTATGTACATCAGTACCTATGACAAGTCATTTTTTCTACTTTTCATAATATAGTTATGTATATACGTTTGCCAGCATTTTAGTTTTTACTTTATCGATATCATACAAAATCGACAGAAATACAATTGTAGAAAATCAATGCATGGACTAAAATAATGAGCTGTTGCTTCATGTGCGAGAGATTTTTATGGAGCTCTAGAAATGTCTTCTTTCATTGGTTCCTTAAACTAGTATAGGTTTGGCTTTGATTGTCTGTCTGTCTGTCTGTCCGTCTGTCTGTGACTGCGATAACTCAAAAAAGCCTTAACAGATTGCAATGAAATTTGGCAAGCAGTCATAAATGGTAAATTGCAAGAAGCCTATTGTTTTTCAGCAATTTTGGTCTAACGGTTTAGCCGTTAGAAGTGACGGTTAAAAAATTCAAATAGCAGTATGGTAATTTTTTGGTTGCAATATAGCAAATCAAATACGCTGATTCCAAATATGCAATCCGTTTTTGCGAATTTTTGCAAATTTACTGCAAAAATTTGCAAAAATTCATGCAGTATATCATTTTAACCGCACTAGCATACAAATTAAGAATACGTTACTAGTTTTGCAAATTCAAATGCAAAATTTTGCAAAAATACAACAATTTATTGCCGTCATAGTCATCAAATGCATACGTTCAGCTAGTAACTATATGGTTTTACAACCTTTTATTAATAACTTAAATGATATTACATTCGTAAGACTAACATTTTTCGTTGCATGAACAAACAGGGACATTTGTGTTGTGTAATCACAATTATCTAAAAAGGCAGAATCTTAAATGCTTTTCTCTTCATATCCTAATGGGATGATGACCATTGCCAAAGAAAGAAGCCTTTTGAACGAAAAAATCCAGCCTATAAGCTCTTTCTTCATTTTTTACTTACAATGGCACAATTGTATAATATGCTAATCCTTTGTATATGCGTTGAGCATTTTACTATTTAATCCTATTATTTCATGTGTATCAGAAAAAATCGTTTTAGGGGATGGATGAAATATTGCTGGTTGTTGGCCAAGAGAAGGGATGTGTATGTGGTACCTGGTCCGCTTTTCTTTGCCTTGTCTGCGTTTTTCTCTGCTTTGCTTTTTATCTCGGAAAAGGAATGTCTGGTATCTCTTTCGCTGGAGTTTAGTTGACTTTGTTTCACCAAAGTGGACACAACTCTTCGTTTTTAGTCCTCTGACAAAAAGAGTGAATGGAATATTTTCAGAGTTAGTGAAATCAGACAAGCTTGTGTAACACCTCTTTATCTGAAGGCCAAATCAACGTCTAAATTCTCCCAAGGGACCAAATTATTGGTAAGTGAATAAAATTTAATTATCAAATTAATAGGTACAGAATAGGTAGTTTTGTGACCTTGAACAATTTAATTGTCTAATTCAAAAATTCATAAGATTCATTTTATTATGTAGGGTGCTTTTCTTACGAATAAGTTTCTTTGTGAATTTTATTAAATTGAAGTCATTCTTTGTTTCATTAAATCACAATTTCGGTTTATCAAATTCATGTCTGCCTTGAGCGTGGCAGTAACACTCGGTCGACAAGCGAGTCATCTTGATAATTTGCTCATTTGAGGAGAGTAAAGATTAAACTATAGCTGCACAAGGCAAGGTCGACGTGCTCCGGTTCTTCTCAGTTACCTACATATTAAAACGTTTTTTACTTACATTATGTTGCATAACATCAATTGTAGCATCAGCAAAAAATATTGGTTCCTAATATGAGTAAAAATATTTGCTGTGCTTACAATTTAATCTTTGTCAAAATCAGTATTTAAGAACTATCTATAGCTATTAGTATTTGCATAAAAATGACAAAATATTATTTGGCAAGCTTTTTGGTAGAGTAACAAAACTTATCTAGAAAAAAGAGAGTCGTATTGGGACAAAATGATAAGCAAAACTTTCAATAACATTAAATAACAAATTCTGCGCAATTTTTGGAGTTTATACTCATTCTCTCGCTTTGTTTACATATTTTGTAACAAACAAAAACTCCACAACTGACAAAATATGTTGCATCTTCATTGCTGTTTATATTTTACCTGATATAACTATACCCCAATGAAAGCATGATTTCATTTCCTATAAAAGCCTTTTGCAAAACTCATTCAAAGGATTCCTTCACAAAATATATTCATTTTACTGCATTTCCAGCCGAAAGCATGGTCTCCTCATGGAATATCAATAAAATAGAAAAGACTCTGGTAAAACTAGTTTTCAATAGATTATGCCTAAGTCTTGTACTTGAAGAACGATGTGGTATGTAGGTATGTATGGTCTACGCAGTTTAGGATATAACATTGTATTGCATGTCCGTCGCATTCCGTAAAAAGCCGAATGGCGACCTAAAAAATGTGCTTCTGAAACAGAGCGGAGAAGTCGTGGCAATTAGCAATGCAACGTGATTTTTATTATACTTTTTGAGTCAGCAGGAATAGCAGCTATCACCAAAAGAGAAAACTGATATTGTTTGTTGTAACAAAAGTTTACAATGAAATGAGAATGAATATCTGTGAATTATAAATACTCGTGTACTTTTTGCAAATTGCAAGCAAAAGTAAAGAGGAGTAACATCAAGTAAGGAATTGCAATGAGTTTTAGCTCTTACTCATGTTTCCTTTTTAATATTTGCAAGAACTGCCACAGTTTAGTAAAATAAAAGATAAGCCAGTTTACTATTTTGTGACTAACATTACTGGATACGACAGACTGTGAATTTAAAAATGCTGCTTGTTAGAGAAAGAGACACTAATTGAATTAAGCAACAAAAGTTTAATTTGTACATGTGCATGTGTCAAACTTTGTGCAACGAGAGTTGAGCAGATGCAGATTAATTTATATGTTTCCGATACATTTTAATGCAATAAATGACTATCATCTTCCAGATTTGATTCTTGCTAATGATTTGGAGTAACAATTTCAAAAACTAGTCTCCAACTTTACTTGAAAATTGCAAAGGTTGCAAAATAGTTTTATGAGATTCTTCAGATTTAATGGCAGTTGAAGTTACTGCTTGGTAAGAGTATTTGCAATTAATTTTTGTATACTTGCTGTATTTAGAAATCACGCCTACAAGCATGCTTCTATCCCTACTTAAATGTTGAATTCTCATGAAATTTCGTTTCATGGAAAGTTGTATATTATGTATTACTGCTTTAGAGTTTCACTTTTTTCGAACAAAGCGTCAGGAGGATATGACAAAGTAAAAAAGTATTTTTCCAAACTGTAGAACAAAATCATAGAATTTGTATCATTCCAATGTTAATGCTTATCTTGTATTTTGTCATTGTATAGCATGATCATATTATGGTTAGAAATCGCCGAGACAGACGTCGGAAAATTTTCGAATCATCGTTTGACGATATTTTAAGCAGGGTGAACAGTCCCAGGAGCTTCAGTCTGGATTTTGCAGCTTGACAGAACAAAGCTCTGGCCGAGAGACTGTACAAGTCCTCATTTTCATAGGGAATTCCATGTGGAGGTTTACGATTTAGTTTTTAGGGTTACAAGACAAACCTTTTCTTAGGTTATCAGCTTCTGTTCTGTTTGTAATAAAAATTGTAAAAAAAGAGTTCACAGACAGTAGCCAGTTTTAGAAATATCACAGGTCACTGATATTTTTGATTTTTGGACAGAGTAATAACTTCCGGTGTAAGAAACTCGCTCTTTGTTTACCCGTTAAAACAAAATATTTTTCGTTTTGAGTAATCAGTACCAATTCAGACACCGTACAGGTCTGATGTAGATTTTTAAAATTGGTAAAAATTTTACCTGGGAATTGATAAATATTTAGAGTAGGGTAGGTAGCACATTACAGCAAGTAAAACAAAAGCAGTTACAAGAGAAAGCCATCTTGAATTAGTGCAGTGCACGTGCAAACCACGCTGCTGCTTTCAAAATCGACAACCCAGTTTCTTGCGATTATTCAATCGCTTTTTTATTAATTATTTTTTAAGGAAAAAGCAGTAGTAGTGCTGTAAGTAAATAGCAAAATCTAATTAAAATGCTAATTTTTAAATGAAATAATAAATGGGAATATGCAAACAGTTGAAAAGCAATAAAAACGCCCAGCAATTGAACCAAACTTATTTTAGCAAACGTTGGTACTAATTTTCACTTTTTTATTTGATTTACAGAAGTCACTACAAAAATTCTTCCAAAATTCCGCACTTAACGATGAACGGAAACCCAAAAATGAACGGGGTCTCGGGCTCTAATGAAGACCTCGTTGATGGAATGTCCTGTTCCGAACTCTTCCAAGGCAAGGATGGACTAACTTATCAGGATTTTATTATACTACCAGGTTACATTGACTTTAGCCCTGGGGAAGTCACTCTCCAATCCCGACTTACCCGAAATCTACGTCTAAATGTTCCCCTAGTCTCCTCCCCCATGGACACTGTAACTGAATCTGAAATGGCTGGTATGCAGAATTTAATACAATTTTTGCATTTATTTGTTTATGATTTTTTTTCTGATTTTGCAATTCAAATTTCATTTTAGTCGCAATGGCTCTATGCGGAGGGATTGGAATAATTCATCATAATTGCACTCCGGAATTTCAAGCTCAGGAGGTGGCCAAAGTAAAGAAATACAAGCATGGTTTCATCCGTGACCCAGTCGTTCTCAGCCCTCAGCATACAGTTCGAGATGTTCTTCAAATTAAAAAGGACCACGGGTTTTGTGGCACTCCCATAACCGACACTGGGGTATTGGGTGGAAAACTATTGGGGATTGTGACTTCACGCGATATTGACTTTCTGGATGGAGATGTGGATGTGCCACTTGAGAAAGTCATGACAAAAGCAAGTGACTTGGTCACCGCTAATGCAAATGTTAAACTTCATGATGCCAACAGAATTATGGAAACATCGAAAAAAGGAAAGCTTCCAATTGTCAACGAAAACTACGAGCTGGTCGCTCTCATTGCAAGAACGGATCTGAAAAAGGCTCGCAGTTTCCCGAATGCTGCAAAGGATAACAATAAGCAGCTTCTTGTTGGAGCAGCAATTGGGACAAGAGAAGCGGATAAGGATAGATTAGAACAGTTGGTAAATGCTGGAGTCGACGTCGTCATTCTGGACTCTTCCCAAGGAAACTCCATCTTCCAAATTGAGATGATTAAATTCATTAAGGAAAAGTATCCAAATATTGAATTAATTGCCGGTAACGTTGTAACAAAAGCGCAAGCTAAAAATTTAATTGATGCGGGAGCGGATGGTCTTCGTATTGGAATGGGCTCGGGTTCCATTTGCATCACACAGGAAGTGATGGCTGTTGGAAGAGCACAGGCCACTGCTGTATACAACGTGGCAAAGTATGCAAATTCAAGAGGCATTCCAGTTATGGCTGATGGAGGAGTTGGAAGCGTTGGACATATTGTGAAAGCGTTGGCTTTGGGAGCGTCTACTGTTATGATGGGCAGTATGCTAGCTGGAACAACTGAGGCTCCTGGAGAGTACTTTTTTGCTGATGGGGTTAGGCTTAAAAAGTACAGGGGAATGGGAAGCTTGGAAGCTATGCAGAGAAAAGATGCAAATTCTGGAAGTACTGGAGGAAAGAATAATAGCAATTCAAAAGGTAATTGGCTTCCACTTTGTTTAAATATAATATGTATAATGTGATAGAGCATAGAACTCATTTTATAAAAAATATTTTTAAAATTAACAGCTAATGCAGGAGGCAGTGGAGCAATGAACCGCTATTTCCACTCTGGTGATGACCGCCTTATGGTAAGAAACATTTGATTTACATTGATTGTTGGTCTGCTGATCCAGAAATTCTTTTTAAAAAATCTTAATTCCGATCTTAGGTTGCCCAAGGGGTGAGTGGCTCCATTGTCGACAAAGGATCCGTTCTCCGTTTCTTACCATATCTTGAGACAGGAATCCGACACAGCTACCAAGACATGGGAGTACGCAACACTGAACAACTCCAAGAATGGACTTACGATGGAAAGCTTCGTTTCGAAAAGAGAACTCCATCAGCCCAGCACGAAGGTGGCGTTCACGGACTCTATTCTTATGAGAAAAGGCTCTTCTGACCTATGTCGGGTAATGAGAATGCCGGTTCCAAAGCCAGAAAGAATTCCAACATTTAAAAACCATTCAAAATCTTTCAAATTTTAAACAAAGGAACTCATAGAAAGTAATAATATTCCAGCCTGCATAATACAAGAGCCCGGTTGCAATGAACAGGCTAAAAAATCAATGGTCCAAAATACTTTTGTTTTACGAATTAGAGAGAAAAACCTTTAAACAATCACATTTATTATGACAAGGTCTAGTATTTGGTATCACACAAACATGACAATCCCTTGAAAATTTTTAGGATGATTATTTTATGACATAACATGGGCTACTGGTGAAATGTTTCTACAGACTTGACTTACTTTGAGTTATTTTAATACTAATTTGAATAGCATATCATCACATTGTCGGTATTACTTCAAAGTCAACAACATGAGTAGCTCTAAATACGAAAAACGTTTTAGATTTGTGGGAAAGAAATATTAATTAGTTAAAATAAGCTTACAAAAATAGTTTTATTAAAACTCCATGCTTTCATTGATTAGGAGCTAAAAAGCAATACTGTAAATAATTAAAAGCAAATAAGTATTTGCAAATAATCATTTTTGCAATACAACGTATTTTTGGAGCTTGTTTGAACAAAAAATTACTACAAAATGAACCTGAAATTTATCTGCCAAACAAAGAAATGTTGATTTGAAGCGTGCTGCAAAGTAAAATAGGTAATAAAACTATCTTAAATTAAAATTGTGGTTTACTTGATAAGATAGAATGGTGGGTGATAATTAAATAGGCAAAAATATAGTTTATAAAGAATTCAACTACATCCAATTACCTGCAAAAATTCACTGTGACCTTTGCGTTTGTTAAAAATTTCAATTTATTCAATTTATTATTCAGTTCATCATGTACCTATTTACTTTTTTAAAAATTACAAACTTTATTTACCTATTTTGTCTAAAGTTTTGCATCGTGCACGAGTTTTTTATTATTCGGAGAATTTGTAGACTTATTTTGCTCACTAATTTCTTTTATTATCAATGTACTATGCCATCCTAACAATACCGACATTTTACAATGATAGTCGAATGTAAAGAGTATTTAATTACAAATAGGCAGACATGCACACGTATTACATATTATTATTCGCAATTTTCGCACTCTATACACTGTTATGCCTACTTAAAACTTGCGTAATAATTACTAAATAAGATTTATTTTAAAACTCGCGACATTCATTTATTCACTTTTATGCGTTTTAACATTTATTTACGTTTTAAAATTTTTAAATCTTGACTTTGATAAGGCTGCTGTTGATTTTGAAAAGCACTTTGTGTGTGAATAATGCAGAGAATTGAGATGGGCATCTGTCTCATCAATTCGTATTCTCTCACACTTTTAAAATTTTTAGTTACTACTTTACAGTGGACGAATTTGGGAGTAAAGTACTTTTATCTTTTTAAGTTTGTAAAAATCAACGCTCGATTATTGTTATTGTTCGCTTATTACTATTTTTGTTGACGGTTTTAATAGCACCTTTTATGTTCGTTTTAAAGTGGATGAGAATTTTTTTGTACATGTTTGGTTATATCCACTGAAATATAATTATTATAATGGTAAAAATATTTAGTGAAATAAATCAATATATAAAAATATTTAATGGAATTTTTACGCCCATTCATTTTAGTCACGGTCTAGATAGCATCTTCAGTTTGGCTTTGGGGCAACTTGAGACAAATTAAAATTTCATACTAATTAAAATAATACGTTTAAGAGGGTGGTATTCTCTTAACTGAAGCTTTAAAACCCTGATCCGAATCGACAGTATATCGCACAATACGGGTGTAACCGTCAGGGTCCAGCATTGAGTACTGCCCGGCAACCACATCCCCATTCCGGCTTTCCGAATGAGATTTGACATCCCCAAATGCATCGTTTTTAACTTCGTAGCTAAAGCTGTAGTTGTCAGCGCCTTTAAGGGAGTAAGATCGCTTGTCAGAGTCCCCTGAGGAAGATAAGCTCTTTCCTCCAGTCCTCCTTTGCTGCGACACTACAGAATACAAAAATTCACCAAGTTTCCTAAAATATTTTTGGCGAGTTAGCATGCAATATATTATGTAGGATAAACTTACGCTTGTTTGAAGTGGCTGCCACCAGTAAGTCCGGATTCCTGTCTAGTTTTCTGGACACTTCACTTAGCTTTGTAGATGACCTTTTTGTAGTTGGCGCAGTAAATGGTTTGGGCTTGGTTGTTGTTGATAATTTTGTAGTCTTTGGAGGGGCTGTGAACTTTGAGGAAAAGCTTGACTTTGCTTGAGGTAACGCACTTCTTGGGGAAGATGAAGATGGGAATGCTGAAATCTGTTTAGCTTGCCGATTACTTCCAGTATTGTGATTAGAAGTAGTTTTCCTTTCATTGTTGATGTTTCCAGAAGTTTTGGGAATTATGACAATCACTTTTTTATTATTATCAGCTTGTTGTTGTTGCTGCTGCTGCAAATGCTGTTGTTTCAAGATCATGTCCATGAGTGGCTTTAGTTCATTAAAAACAGGAGTGTCAAACAAAGGCAGAGGAAACCTTGCATTGTGGTAAATATTAGTTGACGTTTTATTAGCAACGGTGGCTCTTGGACTAAAGTGAATTGGTCCAATTTTATTAAAATCAAATCCGGCAGGCTTTAGAGAATTAGCTGCGGCAATTAAATCAGCCTTTGTATACTGCTTTCTCTGAGATGAACGATGCTTCAGAGTTTGCGGTACTTTGATTTCTTCAGCAGAAGTAGGAGTATGATGATTTGAAGATGAGGAAGGTGGGGGGAATGGTCTTGATGAGGAGGAAAATATTGAGTTTGGCTGAAATGGAACAGAGGTCGAGGATGAGGAGGAGGTGACTGGAGAAGGAGCTGCAGATACTGTTGAAGATTCAAAGAAATTTTGCACTGAATTGGTTCTTCCACGAGGATTAAAACTCTTTTGAGCTGAAGAAGGTGGTGAAGGTATATCAAAAGGTAATGGGGCACGACTTGGGTTTGTAACGCTGAAAAAATTGTTCCTTGGAGTTGTTGTGGGGGAGGCAGATCTGGAGTTTAAAGAAGGGAAGAGACTCCCTCCACTAAAACTTGTTCCGTAAATGATATCATCCAAGGATTGCCCTTCCTCTCGATGAGGTGGGAGGAGGACTTGAGGTGGAGGAATGATACCAAATAGTCCAGGCCTATTTGGCAAGGCATTAGTTGTAAACGATGTTGGTGAATATTGTGTTAATATTGTAATTGCTAATACAAAATTTACAGAAAAATTTCTGCAAAATCCTTCAAGTAGATGCATTTTGAATAAATATTTTAAACTGGTTATCACAACTTCACAAAATAAACAAAAACTCAAAATATTAATTTAGTGCCATGCTTCCTTTAAGAAAATTCTCATTTTGTTAAAACTCGAGCCACTACTCACATTTCAATTCACACCTTAATTTTCCTGAGGTACGTTGCACTTCCGCTCTGTTAACAAGCCAACAACAATTTAAAACATTTTTAGCAATTTCATCCAGCTATAAGGGCATTTTCCTTCCAATCAGCCTTAGATATTTGCCCCCAAAGAAGCAAAGGAACCTTCAGATCTTGAATCCACTATTGTAGTTCATACATCCACAAGCGTTTTTACTAGCCAGCCACAAGACTATTACTAATGCAGGTCCCTTGAAAGTACGCTGAACAAAGTCCCTTCTACATTTAAAGCAACATACCACAGAAGCAGATGCTTCAAGTACGGCCGAATACGCATATTACATAACGCCAAAAGAACCAAAATTAACTTCCACAGTCATAATTTTACAGTATCGTACCCAAATCTTGTAACCATTATATCTCATCTCCAATATAAAAAATCGTAAATAAATTTAAGAATCGTATTTGCATCAAGCTTAATAATATAAAAATTTAAGTGAAAAAGTTGATCTTCTTTTAGTCTACTTTTATTTGACGTGTTCAATTTTATTTTTGCATACTTAAGGACATTACAGTGCGAATCAAATTTTAATAAGATTGTTTGTTGTTACAAAGTTATGTTTGCAAATAACCTATTTGGTTTGGTTAGCTGGTTACGGTTACATGCAGAAATATGTAAAACGCAAGATCCTTTGTTTACATCGTCATTATCTTTGCCAGTTTGTTACAGTGTTTGAACGCTGTGTTGTTGTTCATTCACATTGAATTCTTATGCAGATATGTTTAAATTGAATGAAATTCGCCCATCACACACCCTCATTTTACCTTCTTTGTCACAGCATGGAGCATTCAACATAATTTTACAAACTTCAATGTAGATTTATAATTTTACCCTACTACGGTCACAAATACAAAGCTTCAGATTATTTTAAATTTTATAAGCTAGTATTTTTAAGTATTAATTAAAGGAAAATATAGCCTTTAAGATTTAAAAATTGCAACGGAAGGGATTTTAAATAAGCAATCATTGCTTCTTTGAATTTATTTTGCCAGTCTAATATTCTTACCGAAGAACCAAAAAATTCTTTCCTGTTTCCTAATCTAACACCTTTTTTAAGGAAATGCAAACTTATTTAAGCCGATGAACTACTTTTCTTTTTCAATTACAAATAATGAGCTTTTATAAGTAAACAATAAATTAATTTTACTCAAACAAAGGCACCCACATTTTGAAATTAATCTTTACAGGAAAAGAACACGAGTATTAATTTTTGGTACTTGAAAATCACGAAATTTGATCCAAGATTTGCATTTTTATCCGCTAGCAAATTGCAATCTTCTTCTCATTTTGAAGTTTTAAGAAGCGTAGTACACGGGTATGCATCACATCTCGATTAAATGTAATTATTTAGAAAAGGTTGCGCAATGTTTGAAACATATGTGTACCTAATATTAAACAGAAACATACAGGACTGCCATTATTGCAGTGCTGTTAATAAATTCAGGAAAAATTACAGATGCGTAATGCGGGGAACATAATGACATGACAAATTAAATGCATTATGTACTTTGACTCCCTGATGGAAAATTTGTGAGTGAATATGCCAGTATTAAGATGACGGATGAGGGGCGAGATGGGATGTCGAAAATGCTACTGCTGCTGTTGGCCGATTATGTAATAAGGAAAGTAAAAGTACTACCAAATTAATACCAAAGTGCTATTCAGCTTGCCAACAAGCAATTTTAATAGACAGCTGCTATTCAGTTAACCGTAACTGAATTACATTTTTATTGTTGCAATTTAGTTCGTTTTATTAGCGCACTTGTCCGTATTTTCTGCTTATCAAGAAGGTTTATTGTTTGGAAGTTGACAATTATTGCACAAAGATAGATGAAAATACAGTTACTTTATAAGTACCAATATCATCTTCAACATGTGTATAAAATAATTTTATCATCATCATTAAAAACAAAATTTTGTTGTCAATTATAAATTCAGTGACATCTTAAGAAGCATATGTTCCCTTTCATAGACAAAGCGTGTTTTCTATTAGGTTTTAATAGTTTATATGAATGTATGAGTACTTCATTTTTAAAGGCTGCAAAAAGCGCAACCTTATAAAATTCACTTTTTAGAACTAATTCGTGAATATTTTCACTTTGTTAAAATATTTTAGTGATTCTATATATTATCATAAAATAGTTGGTCATATACCAAAATACTCAAAACCTGCAATCTTTATGTTTGATCAGCAATAAAGATTTTTGGAAATAATTTACATCAACTAAAAAATTATTATTTTAGATACTAAAATCTTTTTGGATTAATTGTATTTTCAAGAGCCTTTTCACAACAATCTTGCTTTTCTAAAATTACAGAAATAAACCAGTTGGATTTAAATTGATGGTGGAAATGGAGGATTATTTCTTGTAGATTAAATGAGATGATAGGAGAGACTAATGATCTTGTTTACTACTAGGACGACATGCTGTTCCCTAATATGACAAGTGACATAATGAAGAATTATGAAAATGTTTCTACACTCATATCATAGGCATATTAAACTGTGATAAAGTTTTTTATGTACTTTTACAGTCATCTTGCCAATTTGCGAATTTATTTAAGATTTTAAAATCCTGCTCAATTTCGAAGAACAACAAATCATAAAAATATTCCAAATGACTCATTTAAATAATAATCACATTATTATTAGTAGTAGTGGTGATTGCCTCAGGCAAGTTTAACAAAAGTTAAGTCGATTTTTCATCAATACTTTTTTTCACGATAATAATCCGTCCCTTAATTACAGAAATTTAACCTTTTCTCTCGTAAAATTTTAATAAATGCAAATTACAAATTACTTTATTTTTTAACAAATTACATTATCACTTTTTACAGTTAGCTCCTGCCTTTGATCATTAATTTTCCACTAAAATTATGCGTCAATGACTTTGTTTCGAAGATGTCAATGTCTCTGTTTAAAATTCTAATAACTTGCTTTGTCAGGGTAGGAATGCCTCTAGTGCTACTACCGTTTGCAAAAAATGAATAAGAAGGTTATTTATTATCCTGTGCCCCTACCAAACATTCCCAATAATAATAATTACTTGGATATTTATGATAATTGATATTATTCAGGGATCACTTGAAGTATTATTAGTAATCTTATAGGTGGCACCAATGCAATAAAATGGGGGAAAAGATAGAGGTTACATTATGTTTAATTCAGACATAAAAAGATGTCTAATAACTATTTGCTGAATGAAAAAGATTTTCACCAAATACGAGTAGTTGGTTGCTTCTAACTTATTTGAATTCATCATCAACATTGTCACCATCCTCATCGTCATCAAAATTACAAGTAAAATTCGCATAACTGCTCATAATTTTAAATATTTGCCTGCCTAAACAGACCATTAGTTAAGTAATCGATAGTTTAACCATTTCTCTTTAAAAGACGAAGAGGGACGTCCCACTAACAAAACATATTACTTTAATGACCCTTCATATCATTACTATTCACACAAACCCAGTCAGACGCACACACAAATCATTTATCATCACTCATTTTATATTCATTTATGATTATTCCCTTCTTCATTATTGCTATTGTTGTTATATGCATTTTTTTGTAGTAACAAAGAATAAACAAATCACTTTACTCTCTCCACACATATGTCAACGTAATCTTTTGTGGATGGTTATGGATCGACAGGACAGCTAATCATTTCCCAACAAAAGGAATCTTTCGAGGGCTCAAGCTTTTGTTAGAAGAGCTAAAGTTGCTTAATTATCTAAAATATTTTTGACTGTAAATCACCTCTTTGAAAAAATTGTGTTGTGTATCTGAAACATGTCACCTGCCGCTGTTTTTGCAGGATTTTTGAGTCATTAAAAATAGCAGCTTTATAACAGGTAGACCACTTTTGAAGATGATTCACCTGCTTTATAACATTGCGAATTCAATGCAAATTTAGTTCAATTTGCAAAAATTAATGTAATGCAAGAATAATGCATTTAATATTCAAATTGTATGAATGAAGTAATTAGGGACATTTTTTATATAACCAAGCACCGCGCACTGTCATTAACTCTCAAACGATGATATGACACGGCGCTTGGAGAAAAAGAAAGAAAGGGAAAATGTCATAAAGGTTAAAGCCATATATAAAAAGAAAACCATATCCCATCTATCTACACACTAACAAATTGCAAGTTTGATTAGGGTTAACAAAGTTGACTGCATTTTTAACTTGGATAATGGTTTGGAGTGGTGATAGCAGCAAGGCGCTTTACTGTTGATTTTTGCAAAATCGCACATATACCTAAAGCAAACCCATAATCACCAAAGACTTTTATTTATTCAAATATTATTATTGCCAAAAATGTCTTGTTGATTTTTGCCAATAAATCAAAAGAAAAAGGACACTTAATGATAACAAAGAAGATGAAAACTCCTTCTACAAGAAAATCTTAATTTTTCTAAATATGGACAACTCTTCTACCAAATGACAGAAAGAAGATGATGAAGGAATGGGCATTTGTTCCTTAGACATAATCATCATTTTAGTTGCTCTGATATTGTTACTTACATTTCCACCATAATCGTCATGTGAAATTAAGGACAAATTATCTTTTTACATGTATGACTTAACGTTAAGTCAGAATGTACAGTTTGTCACTTCCAAAGTGGGAACTTGTGTGCAGTTGAAAGTCTAAACAATAAAAAGGATTTCTGAGATGACACTATTATTTTTAAACAAATTTTTGAACATGTCATGAGCATTCCAATCCTGTTAATTATATTTCCAATGAGCATTGTTTGAGCAATCGGATTTCTAAGTGGCCTTACATTTGTCAGGTTTTTGTTCCCACAAGCAAAATCACTCAAATGAAATCTTTTGAAATTTTTATAATGAATTTGACACAAAATCATTGAAGGGCAAGATCAGAAGACGAAAGAGGAACTTGTTAGTTGATGATAACAATGACGTTGGTTGACCAGAATAATCACAAAATTAAAAATATGAAATTAGTTCTGATGAAAAACATGGAAGGCGTTAAAAAGGATATCCCCTTGAGCTTATCAGCATTCTTTTACTACATCCCCTAAAAGGGTACATTTTGCTATTGTAAATTACACGAAAGAAAAAAAACCGTGAATGTCTTGTCGTGGCGCATCTTTTGCATCCTACATTTACATCATCACATCAGTTATATCATCCTTTTTATCATCACATTCCTTTGAAGTGGGATGACGATAATGATTTAGATGATGATCTGATCAACCTTTAGAAAAACAATCAATTTTTTCTCACAAAACCAAAACATAAGTCAAGTCAAATAGTCAACCCCTTTGAGTATACGATTTAATGGTGTCCTTTTCCACCTTTGCCTAAAAAGATAAAGTTCAAACATTTAATTTGTGTAGGATGGATTTGAACAAAGGGACCCCTTTCCGATGCTTTTGTACACGACTGCAAGTTATTTCTAAGAAACGATAAAGACAAACAGTTACCGCTACAAAGAATTCTTTGATTATGAGAGCTTGCGGCGGCTTTGGCTGGAATCATTAAAAGTGAATGGAATTAGCAAAAAAAAATTCGACAGGAAGAAAAATATGTGTTCTGATGGAAATCTAGTAAAGGTGAAAAGCATGACTATGATCATTGCTGTCACGATGTATGATGACGACTTTAGAACTGATATAATTGATAATCTACATATGTATAAGGACTAGAAAATTTTAGAACTAAATATCCACCAGGTCTAAAAGTCAATTAGTAGTTGATGGCCAACATACGGACCTGGGGTAAAATATTACGACTATTGAAGGAAAAATTTGATTTAAGAACGTGATTTAATAGAAGTAAATAAACATTGAATTAAGAAACCATTCATTGGGGTTGGAATAACCTTTCTCTGATTCCATTTTATTAAATTTTATATATTGAATTATTTATGGATGGGAATTAGTGAGGAATTGTGATTTAAAGTTATAATACTGAATTGTATTGCATTATAATTGAATGGGATGATATTTTTGGTTGTTTGGTTTCAGGCACGCCTTTTGATAATAAATTAATTTGTGAAGTAAATAGTGCCATGTAATTTGTGAGTGGGTGGGTGTGCAAAAGAGAAAATGAATGGTGGCCTTTTATCAAAGTTTTCAATGGAACAAACAGCAAAATAAACCAATTAGTTTCGTGTTTTGTGCTTATCCTCTTTGAAGGTTATTCACTAATTGCTTGAGGTTGCGGGTAAAGAAAAACAGCACAGCTCTAAAATATAAAAAACGTTGCACTAGTTTTGATATACCTTGTTAGTTTTAGAATTAATGTAATTTCAATATAATTAACTTTATTATTTTTCATTCAGGTCATGTGGGGTATGGTGACATGAAGATTAACGATGGATGATTTATGAAAATAATATACATGAAGTGAATCACACATTGTTTTCATTTAATTCTATCACATACCTAAAACTAGTATGCCTACTTCAAAAATATGTTTTCTACATCGATAAAGAAAGTATCCATTTGAGATTCTTTAATTTGTTTTGCTTTCTTAATGTTATCCAAAATTTCTGAAATTGGATTTGTAACAGGCTACTAATAATTAAAGGCACTTTCCTGGTACGCGTAAAATATGATTGGGGATCGCAATTGTAGGCTTTTAACCAAAAAATCAAATTATACTTTCCCAGAAAAGGTTAATTTTATTTATTAGGACATATTTATTGCTATTTAGAACTCTAAAGCCGCATTTTACATAATTCACGATTTGCTTACATTTATATGAAATGACGACATGACAGACCAGAAGTGGGGCTTCAATTTAAAATCCACTCTGTAGTTATTAAATTGAAAGAAAGATCCGATTTAAATTTTATAAAATACACACAATAGGATTTGATCTGATCAATTCATAGATTATGCATTAAATCCTGACCTGTCTCACGAACTATGACAAAATATAAAAATAATTAAACAGGAAGAAATAGATTTTAACAATATTATTAAAATGCAAAGATATGCCATCCTGTTTACTTTCCTAGATTGTGAAATTTAGCAAAAACCTGCGTTGACCTCGTTTACTCCAGTTAAAACTAAATGTACCATGAACTATGTGTATACCAACATCTAATATATTTGTAGTTAGGATCAGGCAGATTTTAAGGAGTTTACAACCACCCTCAACAAAATTAGCATAACATAACAGCGAGAACTGAAGAATAAAATGGAAAGCCAAATTCATGCATAAATTCTTTACAGCTAATCCAACCTTAACATATAAATTAAATAAAAATGTTCATTTCAATTTGCACTGAAATGACATGACATGAATACCTTTCCCATCTTTTGGATTTGCAAAAAAGTTTAAACCTTATTATAAAATCATCAACACTTCACAACCTCAAGACTCCCTCTTCCATTTGCTTCTGCTGATATATTAAATTAAAGCGTGAGTGCCAGAGTTGGAGAGAGGGAAAATAATTCGTGAATAAATAAAACGAAATACATAATACGCTAAAAATAAATTAAAGTTGACATTTGCTTTTGAGAAGATCCCATTCACGTATGATTCAAACAAGAGAAATAATTTTGCGATGAAAAGTGTAATGATTTGTGGATGGAGATGAGACAAAAGATATATTGATGCACGATATGATTTCAAGGATAAGAAAGGCTTTTATCAACTCATCTTTTTCCTTTGAAACCATATAATTTCTCCAATTATTTTCTTTTCTGATATAGAGTCGAAGCCGGTTAACAAGGGTAAACAGTATTTATGCATATTACGGTTGAATCTTATAGGTATTTATTGCATTTGTATGTAAGCAACGCACGATTTGTTAAATTATTGCTGTTGAAATTGCAAGGAAATTTTTACTACCCACGCGCAAATTCCGTTCACCTAGTTTACCTTCCTATTCTACTTTTAAGTATCTTGAAAGCTGCTTTATGTATTAAGGAGGCATTTATAGGCTATGATATTCTTAGCCAGAAAATGTGAAAATGTATAAATTGCGTTAAAGATGAGATGGCCACCGTTTAATCATTTTATTAATGCTAGAAGCCACCTAGGAAGCGACTTTGAGACGGTTTATAATAATATCCTTTCAAATTACGTAATTGAAATTAGCTTTTAAGTAGAATATCACACGTAGACATATTTGGAAAACAAGATTAGATTATGTCTCTACAAAAATTCTATTTCGATTAAATGAAAATGCAAAACACGGACGGTGGACACTGGCTCGTAGGGCAAAAGGAAGGTAATGTGCATAAAAAAGAAAATGAAAAAGCAAGTGAAGGATGAGCCCGTTATAAAATATGGAAACATTTTGACACTTTTTCATTTCAATTGTTCATGAAGAAGTTGTAAAAAGTGTTAAAATTGTTATAAAAATATAATTTCCATTTTAGGATTACTTGTGTCCAAGTCAAGGTGGGATTAAGTAGGTATTATAAATAGATAAATTTTACTACATTTTACGAAAAACATGAAAGAATAATTTATTAACTTTGGGTGCGATGCCATCAACAGGGCTTGCAAAGGTGAATGCAATTTAAAATATTTAAATATTTTGACAAGCGTGAACTGCATATTACACTTCGTTTTACGATTTCGGTTTTCTTGACACTAACACAGATTTATGTGGCGTGCTAAAAATAAAAAGTAAAGTTGCAATTCTGCAAAAAATACTTTTCTAAAATCTTATTACGAACATTTCATGCGTGCTTCTTCTTGTAAAGTTCATAAATAGAGATAAAATTCCATTCCCAGACTGACCAAAAAATAACTTTTAACCCCAACAATGAGTCAAGAAATTGGCTTCCCACTCACAAACTGTCCTGTTGAGTTTGGTAGATTATTTACATTTTTTCCATTTTACAAAAAGAAAATTAAATGTGAACAAACAAAAGGTTCAAAAGCCAGGTAAATTCAGCGTTTTTGCCAAAATAATAGTTTACAAAAATTTGTTTGAAAGAATGTTAAATCTTTTCAGTCTTTAAGAGCTACCGCTGCTTCAGCTGACATAATAAGTGTCATGTACTCTTTTTCTTCCAAAAAATGATTATTGCAAAACACGAACATAACTAATCACAATATAGCAAGCTTTCTGAAAATGGGTTCTAAAACGATCATATTAACACATTTTCACATAATCATAAATACCTTTCGCATATATTTTGATTCCTTTTATTTTCTTAAAAACCTGCAAAACTTGGCAGGGAGACTTTAAGTAAACACAATTGAATAAGCATTGTAAGTTTAATGGAAATTCGATAATATAATTTATCAAAAATTATGGATAGTATGAAAAGTTGCGTGCGTGTATTTATTAAATGACATTTGACACGTTGTTATTACAATTTACATTGTTTTTACTTATTTTTTAGAACGTTTTACAATTTTTGCACTAATCCTTTTCACATTCCTTTTTTGATTAATGCTAAACTGGTGGAAAATGTGAATGAAATGTGACGATGTGTGTCATTATCTTGAGCAATAATTACTTTACCTACGCAAATGCCTATGTAGTGTAGCTTAAAACAAAAACATTCAAAAACATTTTGATACGTATGAAAACGAGAAAAAATCATGCGATACGCATTTAGGATTGACTTGATCTACATTTAAAAATGATTTGCATCACAGACGGACTGATTAAAATAATAAGCCCACAAATTTTTACGCATCCTCTGCGTAGATCCATATTTTGCGTGTTGTACTATTAAATTGAAAACTGTTGAGGGAATAAAATTTGAAAATAGGGTAGATTACATCGCCTCTAGTTAAAATTTGACTCTACTTGACACTGACATTTTAATGATAAAAATGATCTACACGAATTTTATCAAAATCTAAGGAATGTGACATGGTGAGATTTGCAAATGTCGAGTTGATTTTTGAAGTTTTGTTGAATTTCTTTAATTTTTTACCTGTTGCAAATATTTGAGTGGAGGAGGAGCAGCAACAACACCTCAAAACTTTGCATCCCTTAAAGGGTAGGACAAATAAGACACCTTGCCCTGCATCTTAAAGGGTCAAATGGCAACATCCTGTCTAACATTGCATTCTTTCACTAAATAAAAATGCAAATCTATTTTGCACAGCTTGATACGTTTTTAAAAGCTGTGAGTCGAGTAAAATCGAAATTATATTCTCTTTTAAAAATATTGAACGCTTTCCTTAACAAGTCCAGATTTAGATCAACTGTAGAAAATTTTGATTGCATCATAATATTTGATCATTTTATAATTCCGTAATAGAAATCATATAAATCATTTTTGTCATTACAAAAACTTATTTACAAATTGCACTTGGACAACGGCTAACAGGGTCAAAACCACATGTGTGGAATGTACATAAATCCTTATCGAAATCTTAACTTGTCTGCTCAGCAAGGGCACTACAAATAATCATTGCGTTGCATTTTACGTACAAATGTGCATTTTCATAATTGAACGATTTGCACTTGGTAAATATATTTAGATTAGGTGTAGACCTTTTACCTTTTTGTGACAGTTGTGATTTTTTCTTGTCATACCAAATGTGCCGGGGGTGGAGAATGAAATTGGAATGCAATTTACTGCGTAAAATTTAAGAGATTATGAAAATGAAAAGTGCCAAACTATTTTCTGATGTCACTGGAGATAAAAACTGTAGATTTGCAAAAAGACAAGAGAGGATGTTATACAAGAGGATTATAGTATAAAAGACAAAGTGTAATTTGAATAAATTTGAATAGGAATGAAAATGTATGTAACAGCACTTTACCCTTTTTGATCTGTCTTGATAAAGTTTGAGATTATCTAAACATCGAAATATTCAACAAGATTGAAAATTTTTGTCATCCGCCTTGCAATTTACAGGCGTCTGTATATGACATAACACATTTTGTCTTATTTAAATACAAAGGGTTAAAGACAGACATGCAAGGGGGGTTTTATTAGTGGGCATGGGTAGTGCCTTTTCCCGGGTATTACCCACTGCCCACCCACCCCTAAAAAAGGTGGGCAATAATGTACAAGTGGGCAACAATAAAAA
>JAANSO010000307.1:0-44576 GCA_036507315.1 Lepidocyrtus fimetarius
AAGAGGAAGTCTCCAGTCCGGCAATCAAAGACCTGCACGCGGTGATTGTCCTTGTCTGTGACGAACAGCCGGTTCCGTTTTGAATCGATGGCGACTCCCGTTGGCCGTTGCATGCAGGCTGGATCAGATCCAGGTCCCCGTCCAATCCTTCTCAAGTAGGTCCCGTCGGCTGCAAACACCAGAATGCAGTGGTACTCGCGGTCAGCAACGAAAACCTGAAAATCAAGCAATGGAAAATTTAATTAACGCAAATTAACAGCAGCATCATAAAAAGGTTAAAGTTTCATGCTTAAAAATTAGTGTATTTACCTCTTCCGTAACAGGATGGCAGGTTATTCCCCAGGGCCTGCGAACAACTAGATCCCTCTTGACCTTCTCCATCGTTTCCTCGTCAAACCTCCATTCCTCGTCAAACTGGTGGTGTGGGGCAGCGGTTGGGGAGATCAGTTCCATGTCCACACTGACCAAGGGTTTCTCAGGCAAGTCCTCGTAATCTCGTCCGTTCAGCTTCTTCGGTGGTGGAGGCGGGTGCGTCAAATCTTCGGCAAGTCTTGGTTCAAACTCCCACTTCCAGGTCTCGTCGAATATAGGGCAGCAGTTGATGACGTCAAGGTAGCTATTCATCTCGGTTCCGGGCTGGTTGGCGTCCGTTGGCTGGTCCAGGTTGGCGTCTTGGCTCCATAATTGGTCCACGTGGGCACCAGCGGATCCCTCCAATCCAATCCCATTCAGCAAGGCATCAAGGCAGGTTCCCTCCATCTTAAATTGGCAGCGGTTCCTTGTTCCAACGATGAAGAATCCTCAGCGGTAAAGTCCTCAGAAAAGGCAGCGGAAATCCAATTCAGAATCCTCTGAAGGCAGCGGCGGCGGAGAAGGGGTCCAGTCCAGGAAGGTCCACGAGCAGGAGAGAGTTGTTGTGTGTTGACAAGTCAAACACGATATGACTTAAAACCTGGAAACTGCTCCCTTTTTATACCCCAGCACTCCCTTCCAGTCCCATGTTTTTCTTTCAAAATTTTGAAAACGTTCGTTTCCTCCATTAATTTAACATAAATTAATTAAACATTAATTTAAAACAGGTTTATATAGAAACGTTTTAAAGAACTTTCATTCACTTCATTCATTGTATTGAAAAGTTACAATAGTTCCAATAGTTGCCAGTTAAATGCACATGCTCCTTTCATTTGGCTTCAAAAGTAGATAAGTACCTGATTTTTGCTTTGTAGATTGAAAGCTATTTTTGTTTTGGAGGTTTTCATTCCACGGCTTTTTAAATCAATTTCTGATGTTAACGTAAAGTACTCTTATTCAATTTTTAATTTCCGGTTAAATGCAGTTTACTTCAATCATAGGACTACAGTTTCGAGTTTAAGCGTTCTCTAACACTACAATTTCCATCCTTACCCATCTTATACACCCGTACCTATCTCGAATATCAATCATTTGAATGTAGTGACAGTTTGGAATGAATTCTATAAGCCAATAATGTAATGCAATATTTATGCAATGATACTGTTTTAGCTTGCTCCAAAGGGACATTGATGAAGGTTGATTACATGTAAATAATCTAGGAAATGAGTTTAAAACAAAGACGAGAATAATGGCAAGGTTTAGTGTTTAGTCATGTAGTTGTAGGTTTTATCAGGCTTACAATATTTATTTTGGGTATCCAATTGAATAACAACTTTCAAAGATTAGCTCTAACTTAACTATAACGGATGAAAATATATTTTATATGTAATTGCTATAGCAATATGTCAAAGGTATAAAACAATATAAAACAGATCATGAGAGTATCAGCTTTTTCTTATCGTGAGTCACAGTCGAGTCTAGTAAGATCTAAGGTGAGATGTGTGAGGTCCTGAAGGTTTAATTTAATTGACATTAATTAACTTTTTATTAATTTTAAAGACTTTAATTCTTTAAGTTCGACGAAGTTTTTATTAATAAATTGAGAAAAATTAAGGACGAAAAAGTAAGAGGGTGGATAGTAGGTGGTGAATGCGTTTACTTATTTTTAAAGGACATTCGAAGGATGTGATTAGGGAAGGGTGTTGTCAACACCGTTTAAAACGGTGAGAAATTATCAAGATCAACACCTTGTTAATCGTGATCATTTCTCAATTAAAAATTTTAGTTTGATAAGTTAAGGATAGTGTTGGAGGAATAGAGAGAGAGGTTTAGAATCATGGACACTTAAAAAATTAAGAGGGGTTCGTCCTTCAGTACCTCAAAAATTTTAACCTATCTTTTGCTCTCGCATCTGTCACAACATCCCCAGTCGCAGGGTCTGGCTTGACAGAATGATAAGAAAAGGATCATGTACTTTGTGATTCCTACAAATGATACGGAGGGAAAATGTTTGGAAAGGGATAAGGCCTTTCATTAAACTGAAAATACTGATATCAAACATAATATTACATTACAAAGGTAATCAGTTCATCCTAGCCTTGCACAAAATTACTTCATTTGTCTGCTTAACTCCTCTCTAAACTCGTTGACACAGCGTTGCTTAAGGAATTCAGCATAAGCCAGTGGAATACCTACAACGATAATGGCGGTCATAACCATCCAAATCCTGGAAAGGATAAGCCAGTGGTGAGTCAATTGGAACGAGGCTTCAGGTGCCCTTCCCTTGAAAACAAAGTAAAATTTAATCTGTTAATAACTGCCTATCTTTGCGACTTATTCAATTAATAATAATAAATACTTACAAGATCAGTGGAACGCTTTAGTCGTGAAGCCGCCCAGATGAAAACAGGGAAACATAGGAGCTCAATTACCACTAAAAACCATCCCGCACCTGGAAAGCACAAGTTGGTACAACCAGTAGGAAATCATTAATCAAAAGTTAATTAAAACGCGCAAATTACAATTAAGTAATAATTAATTAATGAGGTATCGTACCAGTTATATAGGAGTTTCCTAAGAATATACAAGATAGTCCTCCAGCAATAATCGAGATGAAATAAAAAATCCCCCTAAGCTGTAAATAAGCCCAAAATATGTTGCTTAAAATATCGAAACTCATTTAGTAAATCAAAATAAACTCGGTTGCAGAATCATATTTTTAATGGAAACTTACCATTTCCATTTGCGCGATAATTCGAGTGTCTTCTCGTCCCATTTTGTTCCTTTGAAAATCCCAACTTTTGGAAAAAATAAACTTGCTCCAAACTAGTGCCAATTGGATAGTGAAGGCGAATTTCCTCGTCTGAAGTCAAAATGGGAAATGGGCGAGTTTGGCTTAATATCTTTGACTTTTGTATTCATTAGAAGTACGCTAAAGAAGTGTAAAAATACGGAAACTTTTATTTAAGAGTGCACAAACTGTCCAGGATAGCTTCTCCTGTATAACAATAGAATTACACATAGTCTTAACTAAACTTATTTTGTGAGGGCAATGTACGTAGATAGCGGGTTTTTAACAAATGCTGTAGTTACCTTTTAGAGGAAAATCAATTAAAATAGCTTCAAATACCAAGTCAAGGTAAAAACAGAGTTTTTGAATGAATCCTACAAACCTGACATTTCATTTTATCGCAGAACAATCTCAACAATGGAAATCTATAGATGTGAATGAAAATTTTATAGCATGTGTTTAGTTGTTAGGCATTTTTGAGTATCCTAATAGTACAAAATATTTGTTATTGAGTTGTCCTCTGAAGTTTTTTGCTTCACGATTTTTTAAGAAAGATATGAACGGCCATGCGTTCCTGTGCAACATGCAGATTTTATAAACTCTGCTCTACCATTGCTAATTGGTTAGGTTGTGGTAATGCCAATTTTTTCCCATAAAGAAGTGAATATTACCCAAACACTTGCAATAAATAGTCAGATACTATTTGTCAATTTACATAATCATGCATTCCCGCTGGACAAAGACAAGCTTTCGGAGTTTAAAATCTTCCTTGAAAATGTAGGTGGAGGTCAGTCTGACGTTGCAATATGTCCCATTATAAAGTTTTAAAAGTTATGTAAATGCTAAATGACAAGGTATATATGCCTGCATCAGGGTTATGATCGTTACAATAGTTAAATCATAGAATGTGACGGGAAGGAAGGTATGAAATGTTTCGTATGGAAAGTGCGTTGAACGTAAGCCAAAGTGGCGAAACCATTTTATGTAACTTTAATGAAGTCTGACAATGAAGAAGTGGATTAAACCTTGTGATAAAAAGATAAACCGTCGAGGGAAATTAACAGATGGGAAGAAATAAAAGTTCTAAAGTGCAATACTGTGCAATCATTTATTTTAAATAGAGAAATACATAAAAAATTACCGCATTTGCATTCGTAGCTCCTCTCTAAATTCTTCGACATAGTGTTGCTTAAGGAATTCAGCAGTGGCCAATGGGATACCTACAACGGAAATGGCGGTCACAAACATCCAAATCCTGGAAATGATAAGCCAATGGTGACTTAATTGAAGCGAGGCTTCAGGCGCCCTTCCCTTGAAAACAAAGGAAAATGCAAACTGTAATAACTACATACTATATCTTTGCTTTTATTCAGTTAATATTATTAATACAAGATCTGCGGAACGCTTTAGTTGTAAAGCAACCCATACGAACCCCGGGGAACATAGGACCCCAAATGCAACTCTAAGCCATCCCAAGCCTGGAAAGCACAAACAAGAATGAAGTAAAGTTTGTAGTTTGAAGTTGAATAGAACGAGTAGATTTTAATAATTATTAACGAGGAGGTATCGTACCAATTATTATGGTAGTTTTTCCAATGATTATACAAGATATCCCTGCACAAGTGGTCCAAACTAAATTAAAAGTCCACATCAACTGAAAAAATAAACCCAAAATATGCTGCTTAAAATACCACATTTAATCAATCAAATTTTATACTACAAAGTTTTTCTTTGTTGCATAATCATGAATTTTTTAAATAAAAACTTACCATGTCAATTTCGCCGATAATTTGTACGCCTTCTCGACCCATTTTGTTTCTTTCTAACTTAAGTCCTAACTTTTCAAATACAAAAAACTAACGAATATGCAAACCTGACTACCTGACATTACATTTTACAGATAAATCTTAAACAATGGAAGTGCATGAATGAAAATATCGAATTTGTTCAGTTCAGCCCCTAGGCATTTCTTAGTATTCTAATAGTACAAAGTATTAGTTATTGAGTTGTCCTCTGAAGTTTTTAAGAAAGGTTTGAACGGCCATGAGTGAAATGCTAATAACAATATAGTAGAAATGTAGTCACTTTTTGACAATTTTGATTTTGAAGACTTGTCTTTCGAACTTTAAAATCTTCATTGATGGAAAATGTTGATGGAAGACTTAATTCGCAATACGCCCCAAATTTAAAAGAAGAATAGCTCGGATATGAAAATGCTAATCTAATTGTGCTAGTCTATTTATGTTTAAATTAAATATCCAGAAAATAGTTTTATTGATAAGTTTAAAAGGGGATTTTACAACTCAGTTTTTGTCTTTTTTGGAGTTTCGTATGATAACAAAATTTTCTCAAAATAGTCTTTATGAAGTTGATCCCAAAATGTCATCCGCTCTTTGTAAATGTCTTCAACGTAGCTTGGATTCTCATCCAGTTTGAAAATTTTCAAGGGTACTGTTCCGTCAACTTCGTCTCTAGTTATTGCTTTCCATTTATTTCCTGGCGAGTTTCCCCAAGTATGCTTGGGTTCACTAAAATTGCATTAAAACCTTATTTTAGCCTGTGGAAATGTTAATTTAGTTAATTAATTAGGTATTTAAGCCATACCCATGCTTGGCAAAAGAAACAAAAAGTTTAATTAAATTTTTAGAGAATTCTTCATCTTTTGAGTCTTGTTTTATAAACGTGTCTGGTTTCGTGTTTGCGTCGCCCATTACAAATTGAAGCATGGCGTCATCTCCGTGACCCGCCCCTAATTAAAATTAAAGAGTTGCTGAAAAATTAAATTCTAGACAATGTTAAATTATGGACTTACTTTTCTTTCCGGTTGCTGCCGGAACATTAAAGAATATTTCAGCCATGCTCACATCCGCAATGTAAGAATATTGGTAGAAGTAAACTCTGTTTTTCTTTCCTCTTGCAGCCGTCTCCAAAGCAGTTTTGTAAACCCCGTAATTAATAAACTCGTCAGAGAAAAGGTTTGTGAGTTCATCTTCAGTCTCTTTAGAAACAGTTTTTGAGCCAAAGTAAAATTGCTGGAGTTTTTCTGCAATTGTTTGATAATCTTCTTTTAAGGCTAGACGGTCATATGCAAAAGCTTTTGGAGCTAGCTCATTCCAGTTTTTGTTTAATTCTTCTAAAAGGTTTTGATAGCTTAACACAACCTTTGCAAAAGTGTAGTCTCCTTCGTGTTCTGCTATTCCCGTCATGTACGGAACTTCCGCAATTGGGTGAGATTGGTCTTTAATTATTTCATACGGAGACTTTGTCAGGAAAGGAGATCCTGAAGCAACAGGTTCCCTGACAGGTCCGAAGTAAAACGCTGGTAGGTTATTTGGCCAGCTCTGTAAAATATTTAATTTTATTACAATGAAAGTCAAATTAAAAATGTAAAATTGCATACCGATTTGAACATAAACTGGGCATTGTTGAGCTCTTCCGTTGTGACACTTTTCAAACAAGTTAAAATCTCTTCTGATGTAATTTCCACTTCCGCACTTGGACAGTTTAAATAAGTTGCAACTTGCACAGCGTATTGCCTAGGGTTTGGATGATAAGCAAATGTTTCATGGGCAGAGCCACTTTGAGAAATGGCCCTGTGAAATAACCCTTTTGCAGTTCGGGAAAGCATTAAGTAATGTACCGCGGCTGCACCGGCACTGGAACCGAAAATTGTTACTTTTCCAGGATCTCCTCCAAACTTCCCAATGTGTTTTTGAACCCATTTCAAACCCAAGACAATGTCTTTCATTCCGTTGTTCCCTGGAACTATTTCATCCTCCGTGCTTAGAAATCCGAAAACGCCGAGTCTGTGGTTTATAGTGACTAGGACAACGTCCTCGTCCATGTACAATTGGGGACCAAAGGAGTGTCCACCCCCGAACATGAATCCCCCGCCGTGAATAAATACCATAACGGGGTAACCCTTTTTCCCTGTGTTGTTCATAGGTACGTAGATATTCAAATTTAAACAGTCTTCTTGTCCAATCAGCGGGACGCTTTCTGTTGTTCCCGGACCTGAACCAAACGGTCCTTGGGCACATGTCGGCCCAGCCTCAATGGCTTCTTTAACCCCATTCCAGTTCGGTTCTAAAAGGGTTGCTTCTGCGAATCGTTCTGGGAAGGTTGCAAAATTTATTCCAGTAAAGGATTGGTAAGGACGACCTTCCCTGGAATAGCCTAGTTTTCCTGAGACAATCGTATTTTCAGTTAGTTTTACATGTGGAGTCTTTTTAAAGTAGATTTCTCCTTTGCAATTTGGAATAATTGCAACAATAAAAACCAAGTATGTTATGCTTCCCATCATTTTTAGGGGTTTCAACTGTGCTGAGTGCTGAAATAGCCCAACTTTGTCAAAAGTCTAAATAGTACTGCTAGATAAAAAGCCTTTTTTAGTAAAATATACATCCAGAAGCGGTCTTTACCATACTTTATCATAAATCAAGTTAAACTCCTGTTTTAATATCGAATCATATGACTTTCATACTTTTTATCTTGGATTTTCACACGATAAAAATATTTTCTATCCTTATTTACTGGAACAAATTATGTTGCATGCTTCAATACATTAGTCACACGTGATTTTTCACATGATGTATATAAAAACAGATTTGCAATTAGCTACGGTAATGTAGCGTTTTCGTTGCTTTCAAGGTTGACTTTGTAAATACCTGTAGATGTGTAACCATGTTGAGTAATCAGTCAAGATGCATAATTCATGAGGTTCTGATTGCTTTCATATGATTTCATAATAAAGTAATGTAAAACGACCAGTTCATGTATGTACCAGTTTGGTAATTTAATTTCGTTTAAATGTTTCTTAAAGGTTTTTAAGTAACTTATTTTAATCATAATTCTGTCCGTTTCTGTTGCTTTGTGGGATAAAGTTCCGGGAAATGGTCGTTGAACAAGTTGTTCCAAAACGCCATTCTTTCTTTGAACTCTTCCGTTTCCGGAACATGGGATGGATTTGAATGGAGTTCAAACCAAGTTAAATTATTTTCATTTACTTCATTTTTACTTAAAGGTTCCCAGCTTGATTCCGACTTGCCCCAGGAGTGTGCAGGTTTTCTAAGATAATTTAACTTTAAATTGGGCAATAATTAATATTTTTGCGTTAAAACTACTAATTTACCCGTGTTTAGCAAATGAAGCCCAGAGTTTAATGTAATTTTTGGAGAATTCTTCCTGTTCTGGTGAAATTTCTGCTCCGGGTATGTTATTTTTAAATTGTATGAGCATTTCATCGCCGTGTCCGGTTTCTAGATAAAAACACATTTATAATAATTGCTATTTATAAATATAATTAATTTACTTTTAGCTTCTTCTTCAGCCATTGGAAGTCCATTTAGTTTAAGTAGAGATCCTGGAGTTTCTTGTGCAAATCTGTATAAATAAATATCGTCTCCTCTTAATGTCATTTCCGAAGCTAATTTCCGAGTTGAATGAACAAACAAGTAGTCGGAGTAGATGTTGACTAAACTCTGTCGAGTTTCTGCTGAAACGGGTTTATCCCCAAAATAGAACTTTTTAATTTTATCTGCAATATTTTCTTGCTCTTGTTTAGACTCGATGAATCTATCAAATTCGAATGCAATTGGGAAGATTGTATTCCAGTTTTTATCAAGAGCAGCGACCAGCTCAGGAAATTGCAAAATGGGCCCGGCAAACAAGGAAGCGCCTTCGTCGCTGGTCACTCCAGTCATGAAGGGGATTTTCCTGAAGGAATTGTCACGAATGGTGTTCCAAGGGTTTTCTATTATGAAAGGAGCCGCCACAGAGTTAGATTCAAGTACAGGTCCGAAGTGTGTTGGGAAGAAAAAAGTTGGCCACCTCTGTAAATATTATTTTTGGTAAATTTTATTTTTTTTGAGGGGTAATTAGAATTTAGAAAAACTTACAGGTCCGAACTTGAAAGCGGCATTTGTTAGGGTTTCAACTGTTTCGTTTCGCAAGCAATTTAATATCTCATGGGAGGTAATCTCTGAAGCTTGTGAAGCTGTGGTGGGGCACTTTAAGAAATTAGCTAATTTAACAGCTTGCACCCTTGCGTTAGGCCTGAGAGCCCATGGGGCAAGTCCACTGCCGCTTTGTGCAATTGCCCTGTGAAATAACCCGGTAGTTAAGGGGGATAACGTTAGTAAATGAACTGAGGCGGAGCCAGCACTCTCCCCAAACACAGTGACTTTCTGAGGGTCTCCTCCAAAAGTTTTTATAAATTTCTGAACCCATTTAAGGGCAACGACTTGGTCCTTCAGTCCGTTATTACCTGGGATTACGTCGTCGCCAGTGCTAAGGAACCCAAATACGTTTAGCCGGTAGTTAATAGTGACTAGGATGACTTCTTCGTCCATGAAATATTCTGGGCCGTGGGATGCAGCTCCACCAACAAGAAACGCTCCACCGTGGATAAAAACCATTACAGGAAGTAGCTCCTTGCTTGCCTTTGCTGGAACAAAGACATTCAATGTGAGGCAGTCCTCTGATCCATAAACGGGAACGGTTTGGGTTAAATCAGGAATGGAAATGGGGGCTTGCACGCAAAGTGAAGCTTTGTCAATCGCTGCCTTCACACCGGACCATTTTGGCTCGGAGATTAACTCTGCTTCTGCAAATCGCTGGGGGACTGTGGCGTAAGGGATTCCAAAAAATGAACTGAAAGGGTTTCCATCACGGGATAGTTCAGTGGTTCCAGAGAGAACTGCTTGGTTGGTTAATTTAACATGTGGAGCTTCTTTTAAGAATACTTCTGCGACAGTACTATGCAAAAGTACTGCTCCAACTGTGTAAAGAATTACTGTTTGGGTTTGCATTTTACCCATGGAAATTGATTTTTAAAGAAACTTGAAACTACGCTTGAGTTTCCTCATGAACTTCTATTCGCATACTAACAACTAATATCACTCTAATCGAGTAGTAAACTTATGATTTTGTTATCGTAATGACCAGTACTCTTTGGAATTATGCAAGTCATGCTGAATTGAAACGAACAGCCGGTTACAGGGTGCATGGACAAAGATTAACAGCGAGATAAGATTATTTTGTACCGTACGATCAAAGGTCTATTGTGTTTTTGTAAATTAAGCAATTTTATTCAAATCATATGATTGCTTATATTTTAGATTTCTCCTGTGATTTTATCAAGACTTTTAATTGTGGTAATGATTTTTGCGTAAATCTTCCCACAGTGTCATTCTTTCTTTGAGACTGGCATCCTCTTCTACACTGTTTGGATCAGAGTTAATTTCAAACCAATTTAGTGAATTTTTTTCAATTTCGTCTTTGGAAATTGGTTTCCATTGTTTATTCTGTCCCCAGCTATGATTTGGTTTTCTGTAAGAATAAGAATAATTATGTAAATTATGTAATTTTTAATGAAACTGAAAAATAATAATTACCCGTGGGTAGCAAATGATGTCCAAAGTTTTACAACGTTTTTAGAGATTTGTTCCTGCTCTGGATTTAAATCCCATCCGGGTATTGTGAGGTTAAAGAAGAAAAATAATTCGTCGCCGTGTCCAACTTCTAAAATAAATAAATATTTTAAATCTAGGATTGTGTAGAATGCGTTTTAACTTACTTTTTAATTCTTCTTCCGCCATAGGAAATCCAAGTAGTTTAAAAAAGGACGCTGAAGACTTTGTTGCAAATCTGTATAAATAAACTGGGCTTTTATTTCTTTTAGTAATTTCGATTGCAGCTTTACGAGTGGGGTACACCATGTGACAGTCTGAAAACATGCTGCTTAAATTTTCTCGTGTTTCAACTGAAACTGGTTTATCTGGAAAGTAAAAGTTTTTAATTCTTGTCGCTACAATTTCCTCTTCCGTTGGGTTCATATATCTGTCAAATTCCAAAGATCTGGGTAAAATTCCGGTAAAGTTTTTATCAAGTTCTGCAACCAGTTCGGGGAATTGCATGATGGGGCCGGCAAATAAGGAAGAACCTTCGTCGGAGTTTAGGCCGATTATGTGGGGAATTTTCTTCAGGGTTGTCTTGCCTGTAAGTATTTTCCAAGGGTATTCTGAAAGAAACGGTTCCAGATCTGATTTAGCTTCCTTGACAGGTCCGAATTGCATTGCAAAGTGAAAACTGGGCCATCTCTAAAGATAAATAGGATTTTAATATGTTTATAGAATAATAATTAATATAATTTGTGTCTAACTGGTCCAAACTTAAAAGTTGCTTCAGTCAACTTGTCAACCGGTTGTTTTCTAAAGCAATCTAAAATCTCCAAAGAAGAAATCTCTGAAGGATCTGCAGCGCTTGTGGGGCAATGTAAGAACTTGGCTAAGTTAACAGCTTGTAATCTAGGATTCACTCGGCAAGTCCATGGCGCTATGGCATTCCCACTTTGTGAAATGGCTTGGTGGAATAACCCGTTTGTTAAGGGCGAGAGGACCAACAAGTGGACAGCGGCACCTCCGGCGCTCTCGCCGAATATCGTTACTTTCTGAGGGTCTCCGTTAAAATTTTGGATAAATTTTTGCACCCATTTCAAAGCTTGAACTTGGTCGCGTAGGCCGTTATTTCCGGGGGTGACTCCATCCCCAGTGCTTAAAAACCCGAAGATGCTTAATCTGTAGGTAAAACTGACGAGGATGACGTCTTCGTCCATGAAGAATTCAGGGCTGTATAGGATTGGATCGCCTCCCACGTAGCCTCCTCCGTGTACCCAAACCATTACTGGAAGTTTTTCTTTGGCATTTGATGGGATGAATACGTTTATGCTTAAACAATCTTCTACTCCGGAGTATTCAAATTTCATATCTGAAACTATGACAGGGCCTTGCACGCATGCCGGCCCGGGGGTGTCTGCTTTTCGTACCCCGTTCCATTTTGGTTCGGATATTAACCTTGAAGGCGAAAATCGTTCGGGAATTGTGCCGTATGGAATCCCTATAAAGGAATTGTAAGGGCGGCCATTCCTTGAAAGGTCGACTTTACCAGAGAGTACTGCATTTTCTGCTAGCTTTACATGGGGAAGTCCGTTTTCAATATAAATTGCTCCAGTAACAAGTAAGGTCTTTAGGGAAATTATTAAAATACTTGGGAAAAGTATTGCTGGAGTAAATCCTTTCATTTTGCCGAAAATTAATACCACCGTTCCATTTATGTCTGAAGCAACGTCAATTCGTTATCTCGAACGAGTTATGACTAAAACTAGATTTTTTCAAGTGCTTTCATTTCCTATTGGCAGAAGCACCAAAATAATTATCCATTGAAAATGATCAGTGGGATACGCTCACAATTAAGTAATCTTTCATGAGCATGACATGAGCCACTTTTTGCAAATATACGACAATGAGAAAAAAACTATTTCCTGTTTGGTTAGCGTAATAATTGTTAATTGTTCGGCTGGACTTGTGTTGAAAAGGCTGGATTTAGGTAATTTATCAATTGCATGTAAAATAGTGGCGAAAAATGCTATGGCAAATTTTTGATACTACCTGTTATATCGATAATCGTGTACTTCCTTTTAAGTGGCGTAGTTTTTAATAAAGGATAATTGCTTATTTAATTGATGCCGCTCTATTGAGTACAATTTTATAAAATTCTAAAGCTAGTTTTTAAAATAATTGCTGAATAATTGATTAAAAACGTAACTTTGCCCTTTAATTGATTACTTTTTAAATGACTTCAAATTAAATTATTTTAACGAGTTTTATTTCATCTAGTTAAACGTTTCCAAGTTTTGTTTTGCAGTCCTCATGCATAAATAGCCTTCCTGTGGTGCAGAAAATCATGCAGTTTTAGAAATTACTTTATATTGCATGCAAAAAGTAGATAAATGACTGTTCCTGGCAGGACAATGTCCAAGGTCAAATGATTAAAGGATAATGGCACAGTTTGGGTCAATTCTAATTAACTAATTCAAGTTATTTCAATTAAATTTTAAAGGTTTACCGATTCAAATGTTTTGATTAGATTATAAACTTGCTTATGATCATTTTTATGCTTGGCCATCTGAAAACTATGTAAGAGCTATGCTATGCTAGCATTGTAAGAGCTAATTTTACAACTTGCTGAAACCAAGGTGGGTTGTTTTCTATTCGTAATATTATCAAACAGATTTTTTGATGTATTATTAAATGAAATTGATTAATTTGCATATTGAACTACAGTTTGGCTTTAAGAAAAGATAATGGCTAAATTTAGAAAAAATTGAAGACGAGACAAAAAATTGTTCTTATTGAAGACAAACACAACAACGGTGACTATTTCTTTTTTATTTCTCAGATGGATTGTTGCATTGTACACGTGTGCAGTTAAAATTTAACTAGTTTAACAATTAAAATTTGTTTTATTGGAATCATTCTACTGACAATGAGTCTCCACGTGCTAGTATTGTTTTACAAGTATGTACAAGTAATTATTGACAATATCAAGATTTATACAATTAAATATTACATAATCTTTACTGATACACCTTTAAAATGTGAAAACATATTTGGTTTTGATTTTAGCTTAAAACCTTTTAAACATGGTTTTACAACTAGATTTAAATATGAACTTTATTTTGTAATGCTCTTGGTTTTTTCTTCAGAAATTGTGAATTTTTTCAAGCAATTAACAGTTATAACATTAAACATTTTTGTACAAAAACTTTTAAAAAACATTTTGAAACTGCTGCACTCTGTATTTGACATTTTTTCTGTGCTTTCAACTTTAAATAATAGTGTTGGAAGGGTAATATTGGAAACTAGTTTCAAACCGGTTAAAATTCTTATTCTTAACTTTTTTACGTCTAGTTTTTACGTATTTATGTTACTGATTAGCGTCTATTAACGATATTGTTTAATTACGAAGCAGAAACTAGTTTTTAATGAAGCGATGATTAATTAATCTAGACTTAAATAAATATATTTTTTATATCGGAAATAAAAATAAGTTTTTGTACGCGTATTTAACATAACTGAAAAATGCGAAATAATAAAAAAACTAATTAAGTACGAACCTTTTAAAGCTATTCGTCTTAACTCGGAATATAAACTTTTTTTAATAATTAGCTGATTAGCTAAAAAACTAACTAGTTAGCAGCAATTAAACTAGTCGTCACAGGATCTATCCGGAAACATTATGATATCTTAATTAAAGTTTAAAAATATGGCTCCAAAACAATTTTGCATTGCTTAGTTTAATTTTTTAGTCAATTTCTGCTGAATGCACTTTTCCCCATTAAAGAAGTTTTTTGTTTTTTCAATCAAATACGAGTAATTGGAGCTCATTTAGCGTTGCGTAATAAAATCCTTTGGGGATTGCAACTATTGCGTAATCATCACTTTATTCTTGAATTTCACAGACTTCCAAAGATTTTGCAAGGATTTTTGAGGGGAAGTCACTGTAAAGTTATATTAACAGTTGTAAATCTCTGAGTTTATGGAGCGCAGCTTGAGAAGCTTCGTCTTCAACTTCTTCATCGTTGAAATCTTGTTCATCTGGATCGAGATTTAATGAAAAATTTTGGTGAACTTGCTGCCGCGATCCGTTGTCGTCTTCATGTCATTTACAAGTGTGAATGTCAGTTCGGGTTATACACGGCTTGCATTTCACATAGCAGCACCAAATAAATTTACATTGGCAACGTTCCACCTTCTTCACAACCTGAAAAAAAAGTTTAATACCGGAATATAAAAAAGTTTTCTATCAAATTACAGTTTTTCTTATAAATTAGTTGGGATTTGCCGTTACAAAACGGATCTGAATTAATCAAGTGGAACAGAAGTGATGAAAGGGAATTAAAAAAGGTGACAAACAGTTGTGTTTTTATTGATAAGTGGCTTTGTTTGATGCGCCGTTAGAATTAAATAGAGCAACAAGAGCGATTTTGCTAGTAAATCTGTGGGATTAAAATTTAAACGGTTTCCGTTACTTTCGCATACTTTTTGTCAATCAAATATGGCAATATAGGATTGCAAAAGTCAAAGTTTTCTGATTTATTTTGTTCTATCTTTTATAAAATAGATACTTTCTTAGATAAAAGCTTGCGTAAACGATGTTATCTAACAGGTATGTAATAGTTTTTTCTGTTTGGGTAAACTTTTTTCCAAAGTATACTCGCAAATTGCTTTTAATTTATTCATTCTCGGTAGCGTGTGTAGGTATGGATGTGTGTAAATTGGCTTTTACTTGAGAGAGCTCAACAAGATCATTAATTATTTCCTTGAAGAAGTTTCCAGCTTTTTTGTAAGGTTTGTTTAGATTGCAAATATTTTGGCAAAGTTCATTTTGTACCTTTGTATTGAAACCTCTTCCACAGCAGAGTATACTACAACGATCAGGACCATCCGAGGTTTTATTACAAACGCGTCCAGTAGTGCCAATGATTCCTTTTTCTGGGTCGGACTCACAGTAATCTGGAGATTTTCGAATGTGTACAAGTTCTCCTTTCCCAACTGGGAATTTCCTCCCACTTTTTCTTCGCAGACGTTTTTGCTGCTTCACAGGAACCTAAGAAAAAAGATTTCCTTTCTTTAGTTTTCCACATGGACTATAATTGAGTTAGAAAAAAACGAGTGAAAGGGCGAAGATGAAAAAGCTTTTTCCAACTGACCTGCACTGACTTTTGATACTTCTTTTTCAAGTAGCTACCAACTTGTGAGAATGTTGGAACGTTTTTCCAACACGTTTTCAACTCACAAGAGCCCGACACCCCGTGGCATCGACACTGCATCCTCATCAGATGAGCTACAGCCTGGAAAAAGAAACAAATGAAAACGTTAATTTATTACCTTTCTTGTACTAATTAATAGAGTAACAAGTTAAGATTTTTTACTTGACGTCCAGCCTCGTTATTGTGAAGATTCATTAAACTCCTCACATTCTTGGATTCCCATGACTTGGATTTCTCCGGGGCGTCTACAAACTTTCGGGAAAATTGCACGCCAAATTTCAAGTTGTCACTGGAAAAGAATAAGGTTACTTAACTGCTTTGTTAATTATCTTTAATTAGCTTTGGACGTTAATTAACAAACCTGCAACCGCCCCATTTCCAACCTTCTGGTGTTGTCCTTCCTTGCTTGCTGAGATCACAAGAGCATTCATTCAACGCTCCGGAACTACATGCTTGGGTTATTGCATGCACCACTCCAGCGCTTGTTACTGCGTAGATAAAAGCTGTTTCTTTGCTACCTGCAATATACAAAGAAATCATAAAATTTCGTTAGTCTCGTCAAAACCTTAAATCTTTATGACTTTTATGTAATTAGAATTATTTCCCCTGACATTCCTCCATTCCTCATAAATTAATTCAAATTAGTGGAAGGTTTTAGAAGATGCCAAGGTTTTAATGGCTCGAAATGGTGATATAATTTACTGGCAAAATCTTTTTAGCAGATTGAATATACGTAATCAACGAAAAATAAAATTTCCTTATTTGTACGTAAATTTTAAAAGGAAAATCCTGTTTGAATGTGATTTTGGGTGTTAGCAGATAAGGTTTTACGCCGTAAATACCTTCGGAGATAGTCTCACCTTCTCTAACCTCGTTTTTTACAATGCTCCTCCCAAAACCAAAACCAACTTTTTAAAATTCTTTCAAATCTCAGGTTTTGTCTGCTCGCAAACCTGAAAATCCTTTAAGTTTGCAGGGAATGATATTCCTTGACAAGTTTATTGCTTTTTAAAAAGCTCATGTCTTTTAAAATGGCGAGCAAATCCATTTTACAAATCCAAATTCTGCAAGTTCTAATTCCATAAAGGAACGTAATCAGAAAATCTAATTTTTGGGCTGTAATTTTGCCGTAAAATTGCTATAAAAAGGTGATAAATTTATTAAAAGGTGATATTTTGCAGAGAATTTGCATTGAAAATAATGAACCCTGATGACTAATTCGCGTAAGGAAATGAATAGCCTTTATCGAGATTGTTAAAGTTTATCGCGAAAACGATCTTGTCGTGATGATTTTGAAATTATGTAAAGTAATAAAAATCTTGCAAAATTTAACAACGTGGTATGATAAACCTTTTTAAAAATTGAACAATGGAAAATAAGAAATCAATGTTGACATTTATGACTGGTCTTTTGATATAATTGGGTATATTAGGATGAAATTCTATAATTATTTTTAATAAAGAATGTATTGCAATGATAGGAAAAGAAGTATTGTTGTTTTATGTAACCTGAGAAGGAATTATTAGCGATGTAATATAAAACTCGATTGTAATATTGTTTCACGTAATAATCAGTGATAAACGAAGGAAAGCCGACAGGTGTATGATCATCTTTGAAATCTCGATTTCTCCTCAAGCTAGAATTCTTAGAGCCTCCTGTCACTCAAACATTTTCGGCTCTTTCAACAGTCCATCATTAAACTTGTCTGGCGGCTTTAATTACAGAAGCCGATTGATTATGGATATGATGAAGTCTTTGCCGAGGGCCACCTTCCACAAAGAAGCGGCTGTCATTGGTAGATTTGACGTTTATATAAAAGGTTTTTTTCATTGCAATCAGAATAAGATAAAAATATAGATAATATGCTAATTAGTTGGATTTTATAAGGTTTTTGTGCAAATTTAAGATATTGCCTTGCGGAAATAGAAATATTAATCATCGAATGTTTTCAGAATTGTTGCTATTTTCTCTGAATCTTGTTTGTTGTCGGGATGCTGCGTAAAATCTTAAAAGGAAATCAAAAGATTGACTACCGCAACAACAAAACATCACAAGCAATTTCCGTTGTTCCTCAGAGAAAGATTTGGAAGCAGATTTTTAAAAGAAACTGTCCCGTTGCTATGCTACAGTCAACAAAAAATGTTATTTCCTTTGATTTGGTCTAGTGATGGTGGTCACATCCTCGTCGTGATCTGCATGGCAGCTACTTACATGGAATCACAAGAATCTTGTCTGCAGTTAAAAAAAATAGGCCGACTTGTTATGTTCCCGACAAAATACTGAATAGTTTACGAGCTTCTTGTTTTGTTGAGGAAAATTGGAGAAAAGGAATGTGTATGAATGGTTCACTTGTCACGGAAGGAAATCAAAGGCACAATTCCATTAACAAAGCAAAGTTAAAAAAATAAGGAAACCCTTCGGAGAAGAGAACAAGTTTAGTGACAACAAAAAAATTGAAAAATAGAAGAGGAACTGGAGACAGAGAAGACAAACAAGAGGGTATTTAATGGACGAGGACATGAAAAGAAATCTAAGAAAAGCTCTGGAGAAAGAAACTTTCAATTGCTGGGATTTTGTCAAATTGTCTCTTTAATTTAAATTGTTTTCAGAAAACAAAATGATCCTTGCTACCAGTTAAGATTTATGTAAAAAGCTGGGCCCCTTTAAGACCAAAGCTTAGTTTTTAAAAGCATTGAAAACACTAGAGGAAGCCTGTAATTGTTGTGTGTTCGGGTGAAATTTTAATTTGTTTTTAAAGAACCCCCACCTATTTACATTAGCAATGACAAATACATTCAATGAAATGAAAGTTTCCTTTGAAATGACCTGGATTAGAAAGGCAAACAGTTAAGAAAGTTCAACTTAGAAAATGTTTAAATGATACAAACTTTCTTGTCATTTTTTTCTTTATTCCTAACCAATAAATATATGATGACTTGGGTTCTACCCAATGAACCCCATTTCAAGTTTCCCCTGCCTAGATGGCCATCAATCTTGGTAGGAAGGAACTTGTGGGAGAAATTTTCACAGGGGTAATTTGTAAGGAGGCTTCATAGTGGGAACCCTCGGTGTACGCAGGCATAATATTTCTGTTTTTGGTATGAAAGCGTTTTTTCATAACGACCATGGCTATGACGAGGGAAAGATGATTGTTATATAACTATTCCGTAACGGCAACAACCATTCAACCGTGGTTGACAGTTACATCAATCTGAACCAATTCTATCATTTTCAGAAAAGTCATGTTGCGTGCGAGTGAATTGAAACATTCCGTGCAAAGTTTTGGTGAAGATATTACATCATTTTGTTTCCGTTACAAGAGAAAAGATGCAAAGCAATGTCCTCACAAAATGCAAGACAAGATAGCGATTCATAAAAAGAAATGGGGGATTTTTTACGTCTTTCCTTTCAAAGGGTTGCGCGCTTGTCCATCCATGAAAATCCATTTGAATGAAAAAATGCCGTCTTATTTGCTATCATTTCTCCAGCTACATAAATGCGTATTTTTCATAAAATTCTTTGAATTTTTTAGTTTTGCTTGAGTGAAGGATTTTTATATTAATTTTATTTTGTCAGGTAAAAAAGCTGAATGCAAATTGTATACTATTGAGAGATCTAAGAACGTGAGCAAACATGAAACCTTGGAATCAAAATCAAATCGAGAAAATAACTCAGAAATACTTCCTTGCAAAAGGGTATCAGATTGCATTAGATGAGGACACATTGATTTTAATTGATCTAGTTTAATAATGGAAAATACAGAGCAAATGAGGTTTTTCCTATCAAAACGTAGTTTCGAGAGAAAAGAGCACGTTTACGTAAGTACTGTTGAATCCTGTTATTATCAAGAAGTCTCCAGATATCCTAGCAAGTTGCTTTGAGTAAATTGCTCTTTCTTTTGTTGTCCATAGAACAACTTTAGGAACTTGGAGTTTCCTATATTTTCAAAGATAGCCATTATAGGGGAAATGATAGGGAAAGAGGACGTGATGGCGAGAGCTCTCCCTTTATTACTTAATTGCCGTCTCTTGATCACACATTAACTCGAGTTTATCTACGGTAGACCGCACCATTTACTTGTTTTAATCAAAAATGAGCAATAACTCAGCACCGGCAACTTTCAACCTTTTATAACTTTCAAGTGATGGAATGGAATGTAATGTAACCTTGCAAATCTATAGTACACCTGAGAGTAAAATGTCAGATTGGAAAAAATGAGAATAAAATGGAAAATGGGGAAACTGATCTGTTAGTAATCAAGGAAAGGTATGCTTTTTGCTAGATGATGTTGTCTCTGACCACAAAAGCCATTCAATGTGCACCGGTGGAGTTAATCTAGTGAGTGGAATTGGTAAAGTGGAAAATGAGCTATGTCCTTCTCTGACTTTCCCTGTCAGTATATTATCATAGAAATTAGCAAAAAGTTTTAGTATTTTGGTAAACTTTTCTCTAGGGATTCCTTATCAACCCATTGAATTATCAACCTTTGTTTAATATTTACTTTAATTTACTATTCAATATTTGGCACTGGGTTGATAAGCAACAAGGTTGCTAAAAATGGTACTTTTTAGGTTGAAATGAAATCCCTAGTTGTGTCCCCTTGTCTAATCAGTAATATTATTTTAAGGTATTAAAACAGGGAATCCTCTTATCTTTATTAATTATTTGGACACTGTGGATAATCTGTAATTAGAATATTATACAAATAGCCTCAGGTTTTACACATTTGGTATTCCAAAAGCGAGTTGGTTAAACAGGGAAACTAATACTTGAGAAAGTTTTAGAAGTTGGGAAAGTTGTAAGGTTATGAATTGGAGAAATGGTAAAATTTTACCATTGTGAAATGGTGTTGGAAAGTTGAGAAAGGAAGCGATCTCATCTTGCACACGTGCTCCAACAATAAACTTTCAAAAACTGTTGAACCTCTCACATTTCCTTTTTGGTTTTAAAACGGAAACGATTAAGTTGACAAAACACTCCTTCCTCATTCCCAGCATTTGCTACACGACACTTAAAAACTTTTTGGCAAGTTTTTCACACAAGAAGATCCTAAAGTTACGTAAGCAAAGTCGTTTTAAAAACATCCGAAACTCTTTTTTATCATTGCAAACACAGCAGCACATTATCATCCCAAGTTTTCCCCTTTTTATCATTCTCTCTGTCTTTCTGGATTTTTAAAAAACTCTGGAATAAAAACTATAAATCTGTGATATTCCACAGGACATTTTTTATTTTTAAACCTTTTTCTGACACCGTTTTTCAAAATTAACTCCGGTGTCTTTATGAAGTAACAAATCACTGGGCTTATGGGACGGGAAAGCAGTAAGTTGCAAATGTTACGCAACCTTCTAGTATTTTCCTAGAGCTGATGTTGACTTTTTTCCGGGTCATCCTTAAAAAAATAAGGATTCCTATGAGACTTATTTTTAAGAGACTAAACACTCATTCATTGTATGGAGGGGAGTGTTAATTAAAAAACACATTTTATAGAATTTGATAAAATAGAGCTTTCACCATTCATAGCCCGCAAATTTTTAATGGAATACACGTTCTTTCAAACTTTGTTTTAATAGAGGGTTTCTGAAGGTGATTTTGTATTTATGATCACGTCACAGTATGCATTTTGATGCGAAATTAAGTTATTATTGCTTCTAAATAACTCTTTGTAGCCCGAGATAAAAAGGCGGCTCTTTACTTGGGTTATCATTAGAAAACGTGTGCATTACCTTTTTTACTAATTAACACAAGTTCCTAAATCAAAACGGTTTTAAATTGAGAGGAAGATAAGCACGTGCGTAAAATTTGTTTAATTTTTAAAATAAAATACTACTTTTAATTCTTAAAGGGTTGAATGAGGATATTTTGTGATAAATTAAATCGGCGGGATGAAGTTGACAAGTCTTGTTAAAGCAGGTTTTTTCCGTTTGAAACTTTTTGGAATATAAATTGGTCAAAAAGTCTTTTGATCAAATTATATTCATATACACACGCTAGGCAAATGATCGTTACACGTTTTTATCTTGTTGATTCATTTAGAATGATTTTATTTGAATTTCATGTTCTTTTTTTCCTGGACTTGACAGCCCAACAATGCATAACAGGAAAGGATGTGACGTGAACAGACTGTTGTGGACAGAAAAAAGAATCAAAGAAAAAGTTTGTAATCCTTTGCAAAAAAAACGTGTAATAATGGCCTATGAATAAAATTACGAGGCATTTTATGATAATGGGTCATTATTGCACACAGGTGGAGTATATGAAGGTGGGCGTGTAAATAAACATTTTAAAGCGTCATTGTAATCATTTAAGAAAATGTCATCGTCATCACGTTTTATAACGTTCAACGACTTCATTTTTATAGCTTAAGAACAGCTGATTGTTTGCAAGGAAGCTATTTTATATTTAAACTTCAAGAGTCTCAGGATTGAGGTTTTATATTAATTAAAACCCATCAATATCAGTTTCAATCTGTCAACACACAATTTGGTCGTAAATTGTTTTCAAAGGCTTTGACAAGCACATCCGATAGAAAAAACCATTTCTATTTGTCCAAGTTGCAGTTTCTCTGGAAAAGATAACAATTATTTAAAGGCCACATTGTTAATGAGGATATTTACGACATGTGGACCCAGATGGAGTGGAAAGAGCATAATACCAGTTAAATTAAACTCGAGTGCCGTACTTGAGGTTAAAGAAGTGTCATTACGTAATACTCTTCATCCGTAAACGGATCAATAACTCTTGTGAGGACGTAATGTAAACATCAATTGTTATTCCCATTCCTTAATTGTCAATTTAAATCCCGAAATGGAATTGAAAATTGCACGTTTTTACTCTGCTTGTAGTGTCCCACAACAAGTAATCAACTTCTTTGAATGAAAACAAGTCACAACAATATATATAGCAGATCATCAACATTATGAAAGAAATTATTATAACGTTGATACTCTTCCGTTCAGTATTTGCCTTGTTAGAACTCTCTGGACTGTGCCCTATCTCTTCTTTTTTGTTATCTTTGTCAACAACAACAAAATACAAAAGATAGATTAAATATCCGGGGATAATGATGTAAAGTGAGTCAATGCTACCAAAATGCGATGAAAATTACGTTTGAAGGGGATAATAATGTCCTCGCAGACTAAAAATTTCCAAAGGATGATGATGAGAATAGCAAAGGAACTAATTTAGGTTCAATGATATCCATTGAAATCAACTCAAGTGTGCTTCAAGTTGAAGTGGAGAAAATAGGGAGGACTAGGAATGCTGGTAGTCCTACGGTTATTGGGATGGGACATCATCCAGGGTAAAATTTTCATATTCTCTATAAATAACTGGGGAAAATGACATTTAGCTTTCCAATTATCTCCTGCTCTTTTCTCGAGCAAGTTACGATGTTTTAAAAGTTTTCATTTCTTCAAACTCCATTTTTTGACCAACTTAAACAAGTCATTTTCATTTTCCTCGTCCGCTTCTAATTCTTTTATCGTGATCGGCACGTCGCACACAGACCTCTTTAAAACAGCGACAATAGTTCAATTTGAATGCAAGCTTAAAAGGTCGATTTGTTACGGTCCTTGCATTTTCAATCGCGTAAACATTCAAACATTTTGTTTACGAGCAAAAATCATAGTCTTTGCATAATATATGCAGGAAAAAGTAGGTGGGGAGGCGGAAAACACAAGAGAATGGGAAGGGAAAAAATGATCGTTTTGTGGTGATAACAATGGAAAAGTGATGAGAAGAGGAGATTGAGAAGGAAACTGTTGGTTACGCTGAATATAAAAACACGATGAGGGTGATTATCATAAAGTTTTCTTTTGAGAGGAGAAGAGAGAATGAGAATGATGCAGAAATGAGCAAATTATTCATGGATTGTGAATTTGTTGGAAAGTGATGTAGATGAAATAAAAAAGGAAAGAGCAGCATAAAAATCCTTCATTTCAAACGGCTTAACTTTTTCCAACAAGAAAAGAATTTTACCCGCATATATTTACAGCGTTTTCTCTTTTGAGGGATTGAAGGGCCCTGGTTTTAATACAATCCCGGCATTTTTCGTTAAACAGAGTTGAACTCTAGTCTCTCGTGTTTTTACCATTGAATCCTGCATTATTTTCCAACAAAGACAATTCTAGATGAGAATCAGGAATAATGTTGAAGTTAGTAATTTTAAAGCTTATCATCGTATCATACTTGGCTTGGTTTGAATACGCAAAAACGTTTCCCTTTACGTATTACATAATTTGTTCATTTCATGCACATGGGAAATCAGATTGAACAGGGATTTCACCCAATTGGATTCGCTGCAAGAGTAGAGAAACTAAAGAGACGGAGAGAGCGATGAGAGAAAAATCGATTTAAAATTCATGGTTAATTAAGGAAGATTATTTTGTGATCCTTTTCATTTCAAATTGTGTAAATGGAAATTATGGGAAGGGAGAGGAATCCATTGCGTTACATTCTCAATCTTGTTCACTTTGAATGGCGGCATCCGCTTAATTCTACGCATTTTGTGCGTGTAAAAGTTCTTTATTGAACACACGCCTATGATCTCTAAGGTTGATAGGGAAAAATAAATACAGGACTAGAAAATTTAGACTAAAATAAACTTTGAAAAACTTTGTTTGCCTTCCAGGTAGGTTTTGTTCGGATGCATTTTTCTCAATTGTACCTTTTTTACTAAAATTAACAAGAATTAATAGGATTGTAAGAGCATTTTGAATAAGAGGTATTATAGCCTAAAGCACGGTCTTTTTTTAAAACTCTCCTTTTTAGACAGTTGATTTCACGCAAGGATTTTTTATTCAATTGGAAATTAAATTTTCAATAGGAAAATGGCCAGGGGAGGTGATTTGGAATCGCCAATTGCATTTTAAAAGTGTCTTTTAAAGTTTTGTTCCTTCTCTCAGAAGGAGAGATGGAGATGACAGGAAGAGAAAACTACAGAGACAAAAGAAGAATTATCTAAAGGAGTTTTATTGAGAGGGACACATGTTTTCTTCAGACGAGACACGTCCATGTTGATTTGACATAATCAAACAGGATTTACTTGCTGGAGGGAAACATTCCGCTACCGTTGAAAATAAATTGCGTCTAAAGAATTTGATAAATATCTGATGATGCATGTTATCCTATTAAAAATTCAATCTTGTGGGCTTATCTTTTTAAACAGGGTTTCTATCCCTCAAACAAGATTGAAAGGAGAAATCTGTGGGACTACGGTGAAATCAAGAATGCGTGTGTGTGCCATCCTTTTAACAAAATGTAATTTTATGTGCAACTTACATTTTTTGTAATATTGCATCAGGTTCATTATCTGCGATCTTTGCGTAATAAAATGATTTTTAAAATAAGTTTTTGTCATGTTTCTGCTTAAATTTGTTAGACAAGTTATAAAAGAGACTGACGAGGAAATGGCGAAAGTATTAAATGCAGTTAATATAATAAAATACTTTAGATAAGTACAACCACATTTTATTAGTTTTGCACAGTTTAGTAATTAAAATAAGTGTAATGTCATTTAGTAGAGGATGAGTTTCCTCGTAAACTTGAGCAACATTGCAATGAGAAATCTTATGGTATCATATTACAGGAAGTGATTTGTTCAGTTTAATTCAACAGCTTAACAAACCCAGTGAGGAATCAACAAATAGGATAAATCTCGCTTCCCTGTAGGATTTTCTCTACCCTTTCACTATGTTTTGAGACCGGAGGCAATCCAAAATTCAAACTGACATGGTATAAAAGATAGAAAAGAGAGGAAATGGCGTGTTTGACAGACGTCTTTGAATTTACCACAATGGTTTCACCAGCTGGAGGCTCATCTTCTTACTTTCCCTCCACAACTCCAGCTAAAATCGTTTATTAATTTTGCATGAAATCAAATTTCGTATTAAACACACACGCACCAATATTTCTACAAATTGAGTTGGATTTTACGGATATTGTCGTTTCCTGTGTAAATCCTCTTTTGCAAGGAAAACTGCAAATGATGCGCACTTTTGAATAAATCCTTCCATTCTTCCAAAACTTTTGTAGTTGGGAATATGATTAATTTCACAAAATGACTGGGAAAGTTTTAAAAGAGCGTTTAGTTTAATAAACTGCATGGAAAACCTTGGGCGAAAGCACTTTGCCATTTTAGCTCTTCATTTCCGTTATTTGCAATTTTCTCTCCTTTTTACTTCTTTAGCCTAGTTTTTTTATCTGGAAAAAGTTTTAAATAAATTGAAACATAAAAATGTAATTGCTTTTATAGGATGGAAGAAAAAATCGAAAACTTTTTACGTAATGCACAACTTTTCATATTATTACGTTTTCGCATAAACTTATTATCTTTTAGGAAAGCGTAAAATGAAGTCGTAACAAGCCTTAGTGTCTTTCATTGAAGGAAAAGTTGATGATTAAGGAGAAGAAAAAATGGATTAATTACAGTTGATTATCAGTAACGAACTCAAGATAAAACTTTGCCCTTGACTTTACAGGAAAATGTTCCAAGCTTGTCTACATTATTTGATAGAGAATTGTAGGAAATGGAGGATGTGAGGAAGGTATAAGTAGAGGGATTTGGAGAGTAGCACCTTTCATCTTCTTTCTTGACGTAAACACTGTAACATCCTCATCAACTTCTTTTTAGGAGTTGCAAATAGTTAGGAATACCGTGTATGGATGAGAAAAGGCTCGTCGATAATAACTTTCATTATGTCTTATATTTCTACGTAAAATGGTATTATCTCTGTCCTCATGACAGTATAAAACGAAGATCACCGCTATCATCATCGATGATTTCCAGGTTAATTTATTTGGAAACACGGTTGGCGGTGAGAATGTCCACTAAAAGGTGTTTTTTTTCTATAAAATTCCTTTTATATATCCTGTGCGTTCTTTTCTTACGCAATAATAATTTCATGTGAGGAAAATAGGAGGGAAAGGTGTGTTTTGATAACTCCTATTTTGTACGCTCCTTATAAGTACAAAATGTACGATGTGCAACGTTTATTAGATTTTGATTAAGGTTATATAATATCTTGCAACATCATTCACACTATGTAATGTTATGTAATAATGCTATTGAGAAATAACTCCGAAAATGTTTTTGAATGTGTAATTTCATTGTGAGTTTAGGTTTCATGATGATTAAGATGACGGTTTTTATGTTTATTTGGTTGAGTTGGCTTCACATTCACAAACGGATTGGAGCAAGTGCAGAGATGAAAATAATTCCTGGAGGCAACAAAGTGGAGAATTTCAAGTCAAAAATGGAAAGAGGAACGTCTTAATAGTTAAAAAAGATGGTACGTGCGCTGAACATGTGCTTCATATTTGGATTCCCCGTTTTCGTTTTATGTGTCTATGTCACTATTTACTGGATTCAAATTGCTAGGAACTTGTTCAAGTTGACGTTCCGATGGTTCTTGTTACCGGAGTGAATATTGGAGCCGGAGTAGAAAGGGGGTGTTCGTTAATAATATCGCGCCCAAGACGTCGAACTTTCTTTGTCGTTGATGTGAGAGGATAATAGGCATTTGGGTTTAGGAACTCACATCTCCATAATCATGACGTTATTAATGAACTGGCCCAGAAATGTTGAAGAACTAAGCCGTTTAAAGGTATTTATTGCCGTCAACTTTGATATGAAAACGAAAATTACGAACAGGACAGGAAGACGTGAGATGATAAGCGTGTGTGGATTTTTTGGAAACCCTTCGAACCCATCTGCACTTTATGTCTTGTAAATTTATTTTTTTGTTATAAAATTTTATACAACTTGATTTCATTTGAGAGGTTAAACAAGCTAGGAACATGTTCAACCATGTGGATACGGCTTATCTGTCAACTCAACAATTTTAAAGAGTATCATCATCAGAAAAAATCTGTTTTGATATGCTTAGCAAGGTGTAAAAATATTTTATAAATTTCAAAAAAATCGGAGGATTGGAGACAAATTTATACAGAAAAAGCCGAAATTGTGACAGTTGCATATTTTTTTATTTAAAAACGGGCTTGATTCGAACATAAAGCAAAAATTCTCATCATTTTCAAAGTTTTTATTTGAAACCGCAAGATTTTTATGTTTTTTGATAACCTTCCAATACGAAGTAAAACCAGGATTTTATTTTTTGCATGAAACAAGTTTTTACGCATTTCATCCAGTGTACATATGTCTTCTCTAATAAAAGTCATATCGTCATCACTTGAGTAAACTCCATCAATTTTACAAGATAAAAAATGGTAAAAAAAACTCTAAAAAATGCAATTATGATTGCGCAAACCTTTCACTCTTGTTTTAAGCTTAGAAAACTGTCAAGTTTACTTTCCTCGAGAAAAATGCATCCCTGCCAGTGGAAATTGTTGATCTTGTTGGTAAACAAGATTGATTCTTAAGAATGGGAGACTATTAGCAACCAGGTAAAAAGAACTTGGGAGGCCGTACAAAACAGGATTTTAGTGGAAAATAAGATCTGACATTGTTAACAAAAAACAAGGGGGAAATAAGAAAAAAGGACACACATGAACATGGACATCACCGACATTAAAGAGAAGGATGGACAGGATGGACACCGGGATACATTGATGTATGATCACAGTTTTGCTTCAATGAAATCTGAAAATGGTCCAACAAGATGACCAAAATCTCCACAGGCTCTATTCTCCCCAAGTAAAAACCGCTTAAAATATCGCGAATGGGGAAACTCAAGTGGAGATAATTTATGGACATGGGCGCACAAGTCTAGATTCAATCACTTTTTTATCCATCATCATTCAAAACTTGGAGTTTGGGAGTTGTTCTGGATGGAATGTAGGTGATCATCCAATGTATTATATAAAAACCTCTCCTTGGATAAGAAAGAGCTCAGACTGAATGTTTTGAATGGAGCGAAATCCATTTTAACTTCAAGTTCTTCACAGGCCAACCCTTGGTTAGTGCCGTTTTTTCTTGTCTCTAGCTGAGCGATTGAATATCATTTTCAGAGCTTAAAAATAAATCTTGATTTTATACTTTTTGAGAATGTGCTCGGGTTTTTAAAGAATCTGGAATTGAACAACTTGACAATGATCATTGAGAACGGAAGAAAATTTATTTTTCAATGAATTTCTCTCCCTCACAATCCTTGATTTAAAGGCGAGGGAGAAATAAGATAGATCGGAGCCCATCACAACTCATAAACTCATGCTTAAATGGGTTTAAATTCGTTTCACCAAATAAAGATCAATATCATTATAAATTGTATAAAACTTGCACAAAGCTGATTCAAGTAGAAAATACCGTAAATCTTGTATTATCTAACCCTGTAAATATTTCTCAGGGGTTGAGAGTTAAAAAATAAAATTAGAACCCTGAGGCTCTAATGTAAAATATACGGAAGTGTAAAAGGATATCTTTTAAATCTATAAAGCTTACGTTTTAGAAATCATAATGGAAAAAAGGATATCGTTTTATGTTGTAATCATAATAATATTGCTTATCATCCCCCCGCGATGATGATGACAATGATAGAGCAGAACAAGAACTTCTATTAACTCAACCGTACAAAGACAGAGAGACAATTCGTATTTTATAAGAGCTCTTCAAGTTTTTTACGCACTTTTAACTCATCCATCTTCCTAAAACGGAAAAACTGTCTCTTGCAAACCTCATTCCCAATCCTCATCCTTTCATAAGCCAACTCTCCAAGTAATAATACTTGCGTAATGGGAAGATTTAAATCGTTTGTAATCAAAGTAATCTCCCTCACTTCATCTCTTATTCCATTTTGTAAAATCTAATCAAAATTAATATTAGCAAACGGTTAAATCCTTACAGATTCTTCATAAACAATTCATAACACTTTCATTTATTCAACCGCAACCTGATTTTTCTTAAAAAGTTACATTTGCATAATAAAGCACCCAGCCAAAAACGTACCTTCTGCTAAATTCCACTTATCTAATTTAATAGGGGGAAGCACTGCGAATTTAAGATCTTTCTAAGATAAGAATAAAAAACCAAAGATTGAAATTCATTCAGTTTTCTCATTATCCCTCCTGTTGGCTTCATTTCAAAACGATATTCATTTATTACCTCAATTCTTTTCTGTAATTCAGCGTAGCTAAAAAGATGAGGAGCTCACAGAGAGAAGCTTTGAGTAATTTTTAGTTTTTGGCTTGAGGAGATGGAAGCTTGATAGAATTGAGGCTATAACCATTACAATTCTTCCAGCGTTTTTTCCAATTGTTATTGATGAGCGTAAAATACGTTTTGTTAAAGTGGTTAAAAAAGGTTTTTATTGTGCCCTTTCCTCTTCTGAGAAGATCTCCGGGGTAAGTAATGTTCTCTTCTGTCTCTCTGTCTTTGGATCAACAAGATGATCATTCAAGAGTCAAGAAAAAAAGGAGATGGAGAGAGATAGAGCAATGTCACATATCTTACATGGTCGCACCCACACTTTGACAATTAAAATCTATCTGTGTAGCTGCGTGTGTGAGACCGCCTTGTAGTAGAGCATAAGCTTTGCAAGTTTTACTTATTTACTAAAAACCAAAAGGAAATATATCTTTCAGCGTTACCTTTCTACCGTCTGGAGGAACATGGCTAAATGGGTTTTTGAAAAACATCCAATTCCGGCAAGCACCGGTTCTACATTATTTACTTATAACGTATTTTCTGTACAAGGCCAGGGTTTTATAAGAAAAAACATGCAGTATTGGTTTGGGGGTAACTAATTACGGAGAGGGTAGAATTACAGGATATACGGCAGGATATATTCTTATTTGACAGACACCCATGTTTTGTACATGACTTTTTTAGTTTCAAGGAGTTGGCAATTTTTTAAAAAACAAGATAGATGAAAGGATTGAGCAGGAGACGAAATGATTATTATCCTCCAGTTAAAAGTTACGCAAGGAAATCTGTGTAGGTTTGTCTAATAATGATAATAATGTATCTGTTCAAGAGAATGTACATTAGCATTGGATTTGCATTTGGGAGATAATGATTCCACTAGTAAATTGGAGCTCTCTACTTTTTAGTGATTACTTCACTCTCATTTTGGAGGAATTCGACATGGTGAGGAAAATACTTGGAATTCATGAGAGGTAGCTTCCTCCTAATTTTAAAGCTAAAGCCGAAAAAGCTCTCATAAATATATTAGCTCTACACAGAGGAAGCTGAAAAATGTGGATCAGCCATAATTTTATACTTTTCCCTATAAATATTTTGAAATGATGCGGAGAGAATGTCTTAAAATAGTAAAAAACCTTCACTGAACTGCTCAAGGGTAAAAGATGAATAAAGGGAAATCATGTTTTCATCTAAAAATTGTTCAAAAACTTACCTCGTTGAAGTGTGTAGCCAAAAACACTGTAGTCGTCTTCTTTTGTCGTGCAGTTCCATCGTTCATGTCGGAACTGAAATTGACATTCTCGAATCCCTCGGCGTGCCCCTTCAGAAACTGCTTTTAAAGTGTCGGGATAATGTTGACAGACCTCAATTTGTTGCGCAACTAGTCCAGGCAATGCACTGCAAACTGCCCGGGCGGAGTTGACAATTGCATCTTGAGGATCTTCCGGAGCGTCACCGGCCAACTGTTGGCTTAGGTCGGTGGGTTGATCCTCGGAGGGGATTGGCGGGGAATGATTTGAAATTCCTAAGTACCTAAAAGAAAGATTCATTCTTTGAAATTAACATAATCCCTTATTTTCACTAGGATTAAAAGTAAAAGCTCCAACAAGTTCTTTGAATGAAGTCTACTTTGGCGTATGACAAAAACCAAGTCTTCAACTGACTTTTATAAAAAGCGTTGAGAATGTTAAATCTACAGATGACTGATGATATTCAACCTCGTCAGTAAATGAAGAAGCCTTAGAAAGCCTTTTTGGCATTAGGAATGCATCAATGTCTCCGAGGTTGATCCTTCTTTCGCTCAAGAGATTATGAAAGTGAACCTTATTCATCTTGAGCAAAGGGAACGCGAGAGAAAGAAGAGTTCATTATAAGAAAATTTTATCGTTTTATTCTTATCGTTAAAGATACTCTCAAACGAGACTGGAAATGAGAAATCTCTCATCTTCTCAGACGACGGTGGTGGTGGTTCCTTCAGAAAGAGATTAGACAAGAAGTGAAGGAATCAGTGATTTAACTCGAAAGTTTTTAAGAGAAATGGATCTACAGGACGTCCTTCACAAACAAGTTTGAAGAATGAAGTTGAAAGGCTTCACAATATATTTCTGAAGAGTTTTGAAAAGCTTTATAAACAAGACTTATGGTTAAAAAACAACAAATCGGGAGTTTAAATTAAACTTCTCCGAAAATAATTTTTATTTAACACAAGCTTAGGAAAATATCAAACTGTAAATATTGCAATTGCAAATAATTGGGAGTAGTATTCACCGAAATCTACGTCTCTCGCCATCATATCATTTGGAAACAATGAGATTGAAAAATGCGGATCTTTCCAGCTCTGGTCATTATTTTTTTATCAATACAAAGGAGGCTTTATGGTCTCGTGTTTTTACAGCTTTTCTTAATCTCTGATCAATGATAATGGTGAGGATGATGATGCAATGGAATGATGCAGTGCAGTAGTGTTTATCTGTTTTTTATTAGTTTTCCTAGTTTTAGTCGAAGAAATGCATAGTTTAGAGACTAGCCGGCGTAATAAAAGAAAATCACGCGACATTCTTTTTGACCTGCAATGCCGATGATGATGGTTTTCCTAAAAAAGCTTCTTTTCTTTATTAAATAAAAAGTAAATGAAGAATGTGCTGATAGATAAATGGATGGAATAGACAAAATTGGAAATATGTGCCTTTTTTATTTTCCAGGAATGGACAAAGTTTAAAAATGTAAAAGTGAGGCAATAATGTAATATTTCTAAAGGAAATGTGAAATGCGCTCTAGTTTTTTAGTTTAAAAAGCAGAGACAACAACAACAGGAGCGAGAAGTGAAAATTGTTACAATTTCCTATCAAAAACTCGTCTGTAATAAACTAAATTACACGGGCATTTTAACCTTTTTCGTGTTGGCATCTGGAAATGAAGACTGGAGTAGTGGCAGGGGATATTATTAGACAAGGAGATGTGCTGACGATCACTCTGTGATTTTACTTTTTTGTACAGACAAGAACTAAAGTATGAATACCGTATATTCTTTATTAGAGCCCCTGGGGATCCAAAATTTTGCAATATTGGTTCAGGCGTTTTTTAGTCGGGGCTGTATTTCAAGCCCGGATTCAACTACAGAGTTTTTTATCACTCCGGGATATTAATTGGGGATTTACGGTATGTATGCCTTCTTAAAAAGTGTCTTTTAAAAAATAGTAAAGCGCTGAGCAACAATCCTTTTTTGTGTACAACGGAATTACCTCCGGCGTTATTTTCACTTTCTTTAATAGTGTCTGGAAAATGGATGCTATGCTTCTTCGTAATTAACTTCGTTTTAAACGCAACGCTTTTTAATGAGTAAACATTATTATTTTTGTCTGCATCATCGTTTTGCTTTAGGAAACATGCAGAATTTCAATACATCATTTTATTCCTGACATTCTCCAGGATCTTAGTTTCTCTCTAGGTTTTCAGTAGAAAATTGCAGAATTTAAAGAACAAGCATGTGCATAATCATCATAAAACGGTTTTTTAGCACGTACTTACTAAATAGAGAAAAGTGAATTCTTTGCCTTGTCCTTCTCCACTTCCGTTCAGAATTTTTTGCTAGCAAAATCTATTTTTCTTCAGGATTTTATCTAATTTTTTTGCTTGTTTCGTCATGAAATGTCAATACGTTTTCCAATTTCCAAGACTTGTGTAAAATTTCAGAGAAAGAATGAAAGTTTGAAAAGGAATCTCTTGTGCTCGTGATGTTTCCTCATTAATTTGTGTTAATGCAGATGTGTGAAAAAGTTTATTTGAGCATAAACGAGTGTGAAGATGGGACTGCAGTCAATTATAAAATTCCCGGATATGATTTACAGCTATTTTTTATACTTTTAAAAGAAGGATAAAAACGCCAAATGTAAAACAATGCAGAGAGAGCGGAACTGAATTGTAAAGGATACCGACATATAGTTTTTGATGATAGGGAATAGTGAACTGATTACACAAATTTATATTTCATGTTCCTTTTAAAACACCTTTCAGCCCTTACCTTTCCTTTCAAATCAACTACAAAACTCTGTTTTTACGCTATATTACTCAACATTTTTTTCCTGGGTGCTTATGTTGTTTAAAAACATCTCTGTCGGCTCTGTCTGATGTTAACGAGTGTGTGTTCCTACAAAAGATTTGTTGGTTCATTAGGGATGAAAAAGATCAAGCGTGACCCGATTTGCTAGAGAAAATGGAGGAACAGAAGGTGTATTATTTTGAAGTCTCCAGAAAAAAACTTTGAAGTTTGTAGGATAAAAAGTATTTTTTATTACAAGGTAGTAATAAAGTGAAAAAAGGGGCCTTACTCTAACACTTTAACATTCACATACAAATGTGGTAATAACAGTAGCTAATTCTCTGTGATTATGCCCTAACTCGTTATCATCAATGCTGTGTTTTTTCAGATTGAGAAAGAGTGAAAAATAGAAGAAAACATGATCATGCATGAAAATGAAAGGTAAGTGGCCGACGAAAATAATAATTTCCGACAAGTACAAAAAAGACGGCTATTTATTATTTAGGATTGCATTTCAACTTTTTGAGCTCTAGTTTGTCCATTTTTTTGCTACTTTGGAAGCTATCAAACGAATCACTACAGAGTTCGGTTGAAAATTTAACGACTTTATATCAACAACGAAGAAAAACATTTGCATAAAAATGAGTAAAAAAGCTTCAAGAGATTGCTCCAATATCGATAAACTCCTTAACGACCTGTCGTTAAGCCATCACTACATCGGAGTATATCATATAATATCAGATTAGAAGCGAAAGGGGCTCCTAATGGGAGTAACTTTTTTGCTGCTCATCTTAAAAAACAAAACTAGACATTTTGTTAAAAAAACCCCAAAAGAATGTGTAATTTAGTCTTTATTAAAATTAAAAATGAAAATTCTTTTCCAACTCAATTTGTAGTTTTTTACGAGTTTAACGAGATAATAGGTATGTAATTTTGCAAACTCTTTTTTGCCAAATAACCCAACTTGTAATGTTAAATTAACTCAGATCAGAAAAAGAAACCAGAGCACGGCATGAAAAACTGGAAAAAGGATTGCATAATTTTCCAGCTAAAAAGACGCCGAAATGTTTGCCTTTTAGTTTTTTTGGCGCCCACAGCGAGTACGTAATTTGATACGTAATTCTATTTAGAAGAACTTGCTAATCTATTAATAACCATTTCGGCATTGCTTTCTGGTTTCTTTATTCTTTTCCAAACATAAAAAAAACTAGAGGAAAGAAGATGATGATTAAAGAGGGGAAGAAGAAAGGGGACACGTTCACCGCCTCCACAAAAACAGTAATAATGTAATATAAAACTTGATCAAATTTTGATGAGTATTTGATTAATAAGAAGAGAAAAAACATCTTTGATAAAATTAGAAAAAAGAGATCACGTTGACTTCCGCCTTGAAACTTTGCTGAGGGGAATGAAAAAGGCAAAGATTTGATACATTTGTGGCCTTGAGTTTCCATTCGTTCCAAGGTAAAAAGATGAATAATAAAAACTGTTTTCTTTAAAAAATCTTATAAAGCAGTAAACAAATTACCTGGAAAGTCTCCCGTACAGAAAAAATAGGAAAGCTTGCAAAATATTTCGGAGAATTCAAGAAACAAAGTGAATGAAAGAATCCAATTTTAGCAATTGAATTGTAAAATCAGCAATCCGCTTAGTTTTTCGTAATTTTTTGTTTCTTTGCGGTGGCCATGATATTCTATTTTCCAAATGGGTGGCAACTCCCTTCAGAGCAAAAGGGTTTGTAATATGCCGCCAAATGAGAAAAATATTCTTAATAACACACACGTAGTTTAAATCTACTTGTCGCTGTCGTGTCATCGTAATCATTTCAGAACTGTGATCAAAGTATGCCGTTATCAGCGGAGATTAAAACCCAGAAAAGTCCTTGTCGCAGTCATATCAACTTTTTTCAAGATGACGTTGTTTAGAATAAAAAAGAGGGTTTCATTTCTGTTTACTTTTAGCCTTTAAACTCTTTCTTAAGTTGCGTTTCCATTACCAGTATGATTTGAATATACGGCAACCTATTTTGACTATTTACTAAATATTTATTGGCCCTACCGTTGTCATATTACTAACAATGTATTCGGCAATGTATGATTTTAAAACTTTTTGAATTCCCGCGGCTAATACGTAATTTACGTAATTGTGTAGATCCTCTTTTCAAAAGCCTACGCACTCAATGCTAATAATGATTGTCAACTAAAAGTGCTTGTTTTCACGGTAAATCATTAAATCCCGGTGATTATATAAATGCGCATTAAAAAGTTTTTCAAAAGAGGTATAGACGATCTGTAGAAATAACTTTTTGAATGTTGTTTTCTAAAAAATAAGTTTTATGTAGTTTTTTCTGCGTTTTATTTATCTAAGGTATACCTAAACCAAGAGAGTGAAGGGAATGATATTTGTTTATGATTTGTCTCCTTTCCTCATCTTTGAAAATTATTTATTCCTCAAATTTACTCTCTGGTAGGATACCTGAGAAGGGGAAAATGTTTTTGAGAGGGGAAAAGTGAGCTTAAGTGTCATTTTTGTAAACATGGTATAAATACAAAATTGTGTTATTACTATTTTTTAGCATATGCAATTAAATTCTGTAAATATGATACCCTCTCCACACTTTTACAAGCTTCCCCTATTTTGTCATTCTACCTTTTTAGGATCTGTACTAAAAGGCAGTTCTTGAACAGATGTAAAGATGGATTTGTTGAAATAATGTATTATTAAATATGATTTATTTTTACAACTGTCTCACTTTTTATGTTTTTAAAATGTTTACCTCTATAAATGTTTTAAATTAAATGCAGGGCGGAGGCAAAAATGCACGTGTGTGGGCAAGGTCAAGCAAAAATTTTTCTGGCTTCAATTTCAATGAATAATCAATCAAGTCTATTTAAAACTTGTTTTTAAACTTTTTATTTCCCTTCGAATTTAAATTTTGCCTATGAAGACAAACTGGAGCAGAAAATCAATTTTAACTTGATGGACCACTACCTTATTTAGAATAATAATTACTTATCTAATTGATAAAAAAGAGACTTACATCCAGTTGGCATGGACGATAGCTGATGACATAAGAATGTATAAAATAGTAGCTGTAACTTTGATCGCTCGCATCAACTCCGTCGGCATATTTCCAAATTTACACAGCACAACAATACATTACCACATAGAGAAGAAGAATAAAAAGAGATTTCCTTCTCCTGAGCTATTTCCTGATTTTAAAGATCCAATACATAACTTTGTTTTTATCACAACATTAAAATGTTATTTCTTTGAATAAAAAACTGTTTTGTAATTTTTCACAAAGTTCCATTCAGTATTTTGCAAGTCGTGGAAGATGAAATAATAAAAAAGAGTCTTTTCTCTTTTTTTAACAGGGATGATGAACTAATGAAACAAAGACTCTCTTTTTTGCACTTCCTTATCTTTCGGCTTGTTCAGTTAATTATATGTACTCTTCCAGCTCGTAAAAAAGATTCTTGAATAATATTTAAAAGTGTTTTAACTGTGCACAAAGTTTTGTTTAGAGTTTGTCGTTTGATTGTTTAAATGCGGAAACAAGAGTCGATTTTTAAAGAAAAGCTAAAGGGTTCACTTATGATGAACCTATTCAAAATATTGTTTAAAAACTTTTTTTAAAGGATTTTTTAAAGATTGACTTGGAATGAGTTACAAGATCTTTAAATTGTGTTCCTCCGCCTTGAAACAAGTTTTTTACTTGCCCTACTGATGAAGAAAAACTGTTTCGAGTAAAAGTGCGTTTTAGACAATTTTAGGCTTTTTCAAGAGAAATAGACAAGATTTAAGAAAAAGTTTTATAAATGGTTCATTTTAATGATTTCGTTGTGCATTCAACGAAAATACTGTTTTGCTGTAATGATTCTGTTTTTTCTTGTTTTCCCAGTTGAGATGAAGTTTGAGACGGGAAGTCGTTTTTTTGTACTGACGATGGTTTTTACAAGAGGAATGAAATCCTGAGATGGATAAATGAATGAGCTTTGGAGGAGAAAACACAGTTTATAACAAGAATGTGACGCTTATGTATTTAATAAATGTCATTCAAGAACCAAAACAAGTGCTTTTTTTAAAAAAAAGCGCAAGATTAACTCCAGAAAAAATAAAGAACAACAACACATGGAACTGTCTTTTTCTGTTTTTTAAATTTTAATTCCCGCCTTATTAAACTATTTCAAGTATTAGACAATTTTTCGCTTTTAGAAGAAACTTTCACAAGAAAACTGTGATTAAGGAGATTAATATTGTAATACTGAAAGTCATTTACTTGACATTTTTGAAAAAAGAAATATCCTAAAAGTCCAGAGTTTCTCACAACAATAGGTCGGCAAAGTGATAATGAGTGTAATCACGGCACAATACCACCGCCACTTCCTTAAGGATTTTTCCCTTGTGACAATGATGGGATTGTACGAACAAAACTATTTTGAACTCCCAACTCGTTATTATTAAACTGTCATATAACCGAACAAATAATAGAAATGGAAGGCGGAGAGGTTTCTTTGATTTGAAAATGAAAAATGGGAAAATGTTGCCATTTTAGTTTTAAACTTCTTTAGAAAAAACGCCGACTCTTTGTCCAGCAAAAAAATACGATTACTCACTTTTTACTATTTTTTCAATGGGCTTCTTTGAAATGCAAGGATTTGTAGAGAGATTTTGTATTTGTGTATTCTGGTTTCTTTCATGAGGACGCGATGGACAAAGAGAGAACGTGAACGAACGTGCGTAGGGAACGGCTGCTGGTGAAGAACTGAAGAGAGAAAGAGGATGCCAAAGTGTGTGGAAGGGAGAAAAGATGAATAAAGAGTATTAAAAAAGGTGAAGAAGTGAGCTGAAATTTTCATGTCGGTGTTCCTTTGGCGGGCTAATAATACACTGGGCCTTACACAACTCTACATTATCGCCCACTTACACACTTGGTAAATACAAAGATGAAATGAAAAAGGTTGAATTCTTTTTTTATTCCATTATAGTCCTTGTAAAAAGGTCCAAGATATTTGAGAATGAGAGAATGCAATAGGATCTGGATAGATGCATGTCTTTCAAGTGAAATGCATGGAATTACAAAGAAAAAGAGATTCGGTTTAATTTTTTTAAAGTCAGGTAGAAAGGGAATTGAGGCTGTTGTGTAGGAATGAAAAAGTTGCATTATGCAATGATGGAAATCAATAGGAAATCTTAGAAATTAGGATGAATTGGTACATTCTTGTTAGCTTTCAATGATTTTTCTTATAAACACGTTGCTTGAGAAAATCCAGTTATTTTGTGGATTATTTAACAGTGTGTAAAGTAGGTTTTTGCTATTACATAACTCACCACTGCATAGTTATTAATTCATTCAGGTTTTAAACTTGTCTACAATAACGGAGAAATACATTATGAATGATATATAAACGGAAGTAAAACACATTTGGATTGACAATATTGCAGATTAAAAAGTAGATTTTGCCCAAGGGAGATTTTTACTTCAAGTTTGGAACGTTATCCGTTTATTTAAATGTGAAAAATCAATTTAAAATTAAGAATCACATCCTGCAAATCAAAGTCAATAAACAAAATCATGTAATTTGCAGTGAAGTCCCAGGTTTTTAATAATTTATGTTCAGTGAAGTATCTGATGAGAAAAATTCTTTATTAATTGAACGTGGATTCCACCCAGCATCCTCCGCTTGTTTATTGCAAGCAAGGGGAACATATTTTACGTTTTTATGTGACATTATCAACAGCTTCCTATCAATCTTGCAACTCCCTCCACTCCTCAAATAGTCATTTATTAGCGAATAAAAAATTAATTTTCAACGAAAATTTGCAAAAAAACAGAAGCACACTGCAAAAGTCTATTAATAAAGTAGAAAACCAAGTCAAAATCGAGTTGCTGTTCATAATTTAATTGAAAATGCATCGAATCGTGTAATAATATTGACAATCACTCATGTATAAAACGAAATCCTGTAAAAGATGAAAAAGCTTTGCCAACAATAAATTAATTCACCTTATCAAACCACTTATCAGCTATGAAGAAGCTCTTTTTTGATTTATTCACGTTTTTTTCTAGTTTTTTATTAGATAAGCAAAAAATATGATGGCAGGACTTGGAGGCATGCATATTTCTTCCTCCTACGTCGATAAAAAAATTATTTGACGCCGTTAGGAAAAATGTGAGTAAACAAGACTGGAAAATGTGGTGGTGGAGATAGCACAAGTCAAAGGCCTTTAGACTTCATAAGAAAGTTGCGTGTGTTCGGCTATCTTGAATCTTTTTCTATTCCGTTCTTTTGTTCAAAGTCAGAAGATCGTAGGAACAAAAACGACAGTGATATGAAGTCCTCTTTTGTCTGCGTTTTGCCAAAAAAAGGAAAAGTTGGAAGGTGAGTTAAAGATGAAAAAAGTTGTTTCGTCAATGATAAAGTGTAACGGGAGGATGAAGCGTATTCAAAAGACTCACTGATAACGGCATTGATTAGGAGCGAGGCACATTCCGGACTAGGGTTCCCAACGAGTTCGTTAACGGCTCTTAACTGGACTCTCGTTAAAGTCTCGTTTAGAGTTTGGGTACCGGTGACCGGAGCCAGATGCATTTTTGATTGTTCTGTAGAACTACTCCGGCTTTCTTTGCTGTGAAAACACTTTGTAGACGCTTATCTGACTTGCAAATTAACTCTCGTTAGGTAAGCAAAGTCTACCCCAGAGCTCTTGCAGTATCTTCGGTTCGTTATGCATAAATGTTTACTTTTGTGTTCTAAAAATAAGGAAAATGAGAGAAAGTGTCCCGTTCAAAGAGAAAATACGAAGTTTATAAAAAATTTACTTAAAATGAACTGTCCTTGTTCCATACTTCATCTGGAAAGTTGTCCTATCTAAGAATAGAAGTTTTTGGCCTTAGGCTTTGGAAGTTTTGCTGGATGAGTAGATTCTCCCGTAGCGTTGTGAATTTTAGTGCACTCCTATTCATTCATTTACTACCTTTTTCGCAGGTTTTAATATCCCAAAATAAACTTCACTGGAAATTGAAGAAAATACGTTTTTGAAATCGAAGTTTTTAAATTAAAGTTTAACCTTTTACGCAGGTTGTTGTTAATTCTATTAATAGAATGCTTGTCAGCTACCACGCTTCGTAAAGGAAAATTCTTTTATAAATTTAGCATTCATTGCTAATTTGTCAAGTTTTGTGTAAACTTTAAAAAGCTGACAACGGATTATAATATGGGCGGGTTTAGTCGAGATAAATTGAATAGGAAAGTTTACAAACTCCAAGAGAAAGGTTTTATTATCCTATAAAACATATTTTTAACATCCGACTTTCCCATGCTGGCATTGTCAACTCAAGAAAGACTTAAAAAATTAAGGTCTTCCACTAGGAATGACACTATCTCCAGTATAATAAGCTTAAAAAGTTTTAAGAATTGTGGGATATCGTGCTGGTCATATAAAAACGGGCTATCTGCAGAAATGGTCAAAAGGGTTTTCTGTACAGCTGAACATAATAAATTGTAGGAATGGAAAGGGAATATTTACAAAGATGGTCAGTTTTTGGATGGGTTCTTTGTAGTCCCCATGGGATGGGGCTACCTGAATACTTATCCTGCATGCAAAAAGATTTGCAAACGGTCCTAGTACATATCATTCCCAGATTTGCAGAACTTCCTTTTCCAAACTGACCAACTTCGCAGATCGTTTTCATGTGACCAACAAGATGCAATAGCCACTTCATTTCTCAGTGTATGATACCACGATGACGTCCATCGGATGAATTCTTGGAAAGAAAGAGGAAACAAGTCGAGGAATAATAACTCTTATTTTATTATTATGAATAGAGAAAAGGAAGGACTGCCACTGCTATTTCTGTAAATGCCAGCATCAGGAAGCCAATAATCCTTCCTGGTTTTTCCAGAGAATGAAAAGGACTGTTGAGCAGTTGGAGCAAGAGAAAGGAAAAATCATGTTCCAAGCCTTCATCACTCCACATGTGACTGACTAGGATTAAAAAAGGAGGAAAGGAAAGGAAAGAGGAGAAAAGTGGTCACAACTGGTATAACAGATTCAGAATTGTAATCAAGACAAGGAAAGATCTTCAGTTTCTATCAACAAAAGAGTTTTTGGAGAATCCTTCATGCTGAATCCTTTTGTTTGTTCCCTGTGTGCTACTTTTTAATTTCATTCTTACCTTGTTCAGTGAAAATATGACGAAAAATAACTTCAAACTGACACACTAAAACTCTGGAATCTTCATATATTTAAGAAAGTCCGACAAGTTATCGCGGTTGATAAGGAATTGATAAAGGGTTTGTTAATTTCCTTATGCATTTCCTATACCTTGATGGTAAGTTTTTGAAAAATGGAGAAAATTGTTGAGTGGAAACCACACAAGCGGTTTCCTACTTCATGTCCTGTTACGCTCTAGTGCTTAAACTCCCGCTTTTTAAAGTTATTAGTTTTTCCAAGAGAATTGTTCAAAAAGTGTTGATGAAGCTGTCGTCTTAAAAACATTTTAGAAACTTTGAAAAATTGATAATGTTCCAGCGTGTTTTTTATGAGGAAATAAAAGTTATTTACGGTTGGGTAAATTAAGAAGTACAAGGCCACCTTCAAGAGTGATAAACAGAAGATGAATTTCATTATGGAGGAAGTTACTACAATGTAGAGAGCGTGGAGGAGTTTCGAAGAGGAGGAGGGTATGGAGGACAAGAACAAGGAAGAAAAAGAAATGAATGTAAGAAGGGGACGGTCTATTCACTTGATACATTCTTTTATTTCCTTGTTGTGGCTGTTGTGATTGTTTGGACGCAATGAAGCGTTGAGGAAAAAAGAGAAAACGTGGAATTATTAAGATCGAACAGTATCATTCATCATCAGACAGATGAGGATGTTGGAGAAAAAGCGAGACAACTTGAAAAAGTTGGAAAGAAAAGAGATGCTCTTGTTGATTTTTTTCTAAAAATATGACGGTTGGAAAAAAAGAACCATCCATCGTCATCATAACGACTGTCATATAGCCATGTGGAAGAATAAAGTCATCGTTAAAAATGTTTTTTTCCTGCCGTCATATGTGGCTAGGCTGCTCACTAGCCCGGGAACACTAGGAAAAGATTATTTTAGAATGTTTCCAAAGAAAGAAGCCCTTGTTTTGGAAATCACTTGGAATAGCCGAGAGCTCCCAGGTTACAAATTTAATATTAAGTGGAAGATTTTAAAATATTTGGATGCCAGCAGTTGTATATTTGAAAGGATGACGCTGCTACATTCCCTCCTTGTAACGTATCTGACATTTCAAATTGAATAGGCCGCCCCCACTAAAATTGTTTCATTTGCATTATTTATTGTAATGAAATCAAAGTTCCCGCATAAATTTAGATTATTATAAGCTTTCTCTGCTGTCAGTCAGAAATTGCTGTATGAAAAGACTCTGAGTTTCATAAGGAAATGATGATGGTGGCTCATTTTAATTTAAAATCGCGTAATTCTAATTACAGCTTAGTCAATTCTAAACAGGAAACTTGTGGGAAAGTTGGGAATGGTGGTGTTCCATGTGCTTACAATTTATTTTATTATTATTATTCCTCTGATAAACTTCGACTGGAGGATGCCTCTCCTTCCTAAGTATATTAAAGTATTACTTAACCAGTGTCAAATAATTTTGATGCTTTGGAAATGCTAAATCTGGTAAATTACGCTGCTTCCTCCGTTTTCTCCTTTCCATTCTCTTTCTTTGTTCCTTTTCTTTTGTTTTAATGTTCAAAATACTCCCACTTGCTCGGCGACGGCAACTTCTGAAAAAGTTTGTATTTTCTTGTAATAAAATGTTTCATGTCCCATTTCATTGTGGTACGTATACAATATTTTATGTAGTTTTCTCATTAAATCCTGTATTGGAAAAAAGTTTTGTAATAATACATGACGATGAATGAATTCATGAGAGGAAAATACTTCCACTTTGTGAATCTCTTTTATTATTTTAAGACAATCTTTCACCGCCGTTTAGTAATGTTTTTACGCTTTGTTTCTTTTTTATTAGAAAACTTTTTATGAATCAGTTGAAGTATAGGTTTTTATATCTAAAATTATTTGTCATAAGCCATTTGAAAAAATCATACAATTGAACTAATTTTCAAGCAAAGCGAATGGTTAAATTCAAAATTATTTCTGCTTTTCCTGTTTTGAACGGTTAAACTGAAAGGAAATAACTCTGATCACAGCAGCTTCGACAAAAACTGAACCATTCCATCGTGCAAATCAGTTTAGAGTGCAACAGAGCAAAAGGAATAGGATCAACTCGGCGACTTTAGTATTCTTCCATTGCATCACATTTCTCTTTTTATTCCCCATCATAATCATTATCATCAGTAGCAGCAGCTACAAGGATGTAACGGTTATTCAGATGAAAACAGAGCAACATGCTTCTTCCATCAGAGTTTATTTTGAGTATTTTAGATTTTTTGGATAAGCGTTATGCAACTTTCATTTTATAAAATTAACATTGCGGTGATGCTGGTGTGGCTCATGCTGGTAAATAATTACACTAAAAGACTCTTTTGTTTAGTTGTTTTATAGTAAAACGACAAGAATTGAGTCTATTCTCATCATGTTAAAGTTTTTTGTACATTTTTTTACTATATATATTAGTTAGAGCTTAAATGTCTCGTTTCTTGTACACACTTTTACCATATATATT
>JAANSO010000308.1:0-44474 GCA_036507315.1 Lepidocyrtus fimetarius
ATGAAATTTGCAATCGATTGACATGTCAAAGGTCAAAATCGGTTGAACCCCGTAAACTATACCACAGCCCATTTTTATTAGTAATTACTTTCATCATTCACTCCTCTCGTTAAGGTCATACAGCTAGCTCTCCAAATTACAGCTAAACTTGGTGTTTCCACCTCGCTACAAGTTTTTGATGTTTTCCATCGAACAGCTACAATGGGCTCGTTATCATCTCCACTGTCAAACTTTGGCCATCTCTCTAAATTCATTTTTGACTGTCACCACAAAATGTATTTTTTTAAATGGGTTTTACAAAGTTTTTTTTACTTCTATCAATATCAACGTGCCCATAAAAGTGAAAGGTGGGATTTTCATTGTTTTCTTTATTTCTTATATATAATAATAATTTACTGCTCTTTCATTTCACCGTATATTCATTCCGTCTGTCTTTATATACTTACCATGAAATTCCCTTCAGAGTCGTAAACATGAATTTCACCACTGCTTAAAGTGAACAAGACCATTTTAGTATCGGCGGACCACGTTACCCCAGTGAGAACGGAACCTTTAATGTCTTTCCCCCATAATCGATTCCCATCAGCAGAACCGACAATAACCCCACCTACGTACAATTTATACGTTGGTCATAAAAAAAAGTGTAAAATAGTTGATAAAAAGTATCATTCTTTAAAATACAAGTTTTTGTTTTAGCAGTACCATCTTCATATACGATACAAATCTTGTTCCCATCATTCGACCAAGCTAACCCTCTGACAGTGGACCGGTTCCGGTTATTTACCATCTCTTCATACCATGTCCCCTTGTATAACATCCAGACAATGATTAGCCCTGGTCAAATAGACATGTGAAAATATGTTTGATTACATTTCCACATCAAAACAACTTCCTGGTTTCATGGTGAAAGTTTAAATTGATTTTTACAGCAAATGTTTACCTTTTGCATCGCTAGTAGTGAGTTTTTGGTGGACGTTATTCCAAGCAATGACTTGTATATTTGATGAGTGCCCTTCCAGCGTTTGATTCATTGCAATGTTCGATGGAGCCGCGAGCATGCCACGGTTTGTTCCGTTATCTCCAGAGGAAGGAGTTGATTCGATTTTTAATACTTTCAACATCCCGTTTTCACATCCACAGGCTAAAAAGTTGTCATCCGTGCTCCACGACACACACCTTACATTTGCCCCTTGGGGCATTTCAAGCTATTTTATTGTTTAAAAGAATAAAAAGTGTATTATCTTTTATTAATGAAACAGTTTTTGTATTTCAGAACTTACCTTTTTACTTAAATATGCAAACATTTTTTATACTATGCTTTAATAATGACACATTTAAAATAAACTATTCTGCACAGATGAAGATCCAATAACTCATTTGACATTTCTGTCTGTACATCATGGTCATTCATTTCAGTTCATGAATTGCATATCAATAGAGTATTTTTTGCTTCATTTAATATACACATTTGTGATACATGGACCTTTGTTTTCGCAGGAAGTACCATGGAAACCTCTGTTGTAAGGATTTATCTAAGCAAATTCAAGGAAAGGCGTAAATCACAAAGTCACCAAAAGCAATAGAATGCTATGGCCATTGAAATGTAATGCTAAAAGCTAGGGAAAGGAAAGCGATAAAAGGGAATGGGAAAGTAAAAAGTTTGTGCCGGCAGCAACAGCAGCGGTAGCCATTCATTCTTATTTCTGCTTCAACTTCTCTTTTAAAGTCAGTAATTAGATAAGGTTAATTTATTTACAACCAAAATGCCGTAACGTGTAACTTTTTAAATACATGTTGACTCTCGAATTATGTTTGATTCTTTTTCGAACAAGCCTACAGGAATTCAGGTTTTTCCTTTTAATGTTTGATTTCATTTGAATTTAGAAGCATTTCTAGTCATCCGATCAGTCGCGATATAAATTATAGATGTGAACTGAATAATAAAGGGTCAAGTCAACCTACTTTATCAGGACGGGCGAGCCAAAACAGCAACATTTGATGAAAATAAAGTTAATACAAACTGAAAATGAGCAATGTTTGCATCCACGAGAGTTTGAATATAGAAACAGTGGAAATAGTGTAAAGTGATTCTGCATAGGTATTCATCCGCTCAAAACTTCCTTGCATGTACCCAAATTCGCACACAAAAAGACGAGAGATATGGAAAAGCTTAAAGGGAAATCAATAGAAAGTTGTTAGGCATTTCACAATATGCCATTTTAGCTACTACTGCTTTGTGTACACAATTAAACTGCAAAGCGAGATTCAGCTAGGCCACCAACTTCATTGCCGCTGTGGAGCCCTAAATGTGGTAAAAGTATCCGTGGATGGAAATTGGGGAATTGGGAAACAAAATGATAGAAATAAGCTTTAATGACACCCCAAACTCACAGCAAAACGGAAATGAATTTTACCAAATGAGTTGATATATTTTAAAAGTTCCACTTACATCAGCATGCAACATGTTTCAACAGCTTCTTGGTTACAAAATGATTTAACTGTAAAAGCATTTCCCATTGTACCCATAGATTCATAGATTCTGCTTTTGGAATATTTCCAATAGTTTTTCATTCACTAAATTAACTTTTGAGCTAGAAACGCTTTCCTGGAATTATTACAAGTTAGTGTTTTACTTCACTTTACGTTACACGCTGAATCAGACATAAATAGAGATAGAGGAGAAATGATAGCATTTTCTTTTTAAACACAATAAGAGAAAGAGAATCAGATATCATATCAGCGTATCAGTTTTACATTTGGGTACCAAAAAAACCTTTCTAATGTTTCCTGTTTTTAGCTAAAAGCATGGATGTATGAGATAGAATTCTACTTAAAATGTATCTAAGAAATTAAATACTTCTGTTCCGCTGAATAGAAAAATTATAAATATATATTACGTAGAAAAGATATGCATGTTTACTTTTTTATTGAGTCAAGAGTAAAGTTTCTATCTTTGGGAAATTTAAGACGCTTGCTTACGTTGAATACAAACTTAAGAGAAAGTAAATCAGCAAGTCTGCTTCAATACTAGCTTGAAGAAACTATAGGCATATAATTTAAACCTATTATGCAAATCCGCAAGTTTTTAAAAATTAAAAATGGACATAAAAACTTAGAAAGTTTAGAAAGTATAAAAAGTTTTAGATTGAATATATTTGGTATTGACGCCTTCAACTTTTGCAAGATTTTTTTATAATTATTTACGACCTTTGTTAGTTTTCGTGGAAACAGACAGACAGACATAATCTTACCAATTTCACAAATAACTTTATTTTCCTTAATTCTTTCCAAAAGCAAACTTTTCCCTGAAGAAATTTTCTTTCTAGGTATCCTATTGTTATTGTATGAAAAGAAAAGTGAAATTCCAAGGTGCATGATTAAATTGTATTAATAAAAGAAATCCAGGTATTTATCTACATCCACCTTAAATCTAGAAAAGCATATATCCAAGTTAAACTTTATCCTCCATGCAAACTCCGATTTGGCTGTGTATCTCTCTTAAATTTGTATGCTCTTCTGATGAAATGAATTATTCTTGGATTTTATGAATGGAAGTTGTTTATTCTTGGGTTATTCAATCCAATGAAATACAACAAAGGGGTATTTATTAGCCACAAAAAAGCTCTAACAAAGCACGTCAGATCAACTTAACTTCAAAGTTCCTCTTTCTTTCTGGGATACCACAAAACATTTCAAATGGAAAAGAATGAATGGGAAAAGAGAAGTTCGGGGAACATAGAGAAACTCACATACTGTGTACGATACGCTTTCCTCATAAGCTTGTAAATCTCTGTGTTAAAATAAGTTTCATGCATTATCTATGATTGTTGTGAATTAGAAGCTATTATTTTTCCTATTTTTCCTAAGCAATTATTCTACTTGAGTAAAAAAGCAATTGGGTAAAAAAAGAATGGAGCTCTTGTTTGCAAGATGCCATTAAAATGACATGATTGTTTTGTGGAAGCTCCATGAACAAATAAAAAACCATTGCTAATAATGCCATGCATGCCATCATTGATTCAGATGCTAAAGGAAGATATCCTGGAGAGAGCCATAACTACTTAAACACTGTATCAGATCAAGCATCATTCTTAACAGCATTATCGTCATCATTGGAGTTTCCCTAGCACATTGTACATTATTGTGAGGTTTTTGGGATTTTCCTTCATACATTTTATTTCATTCTTTCATTGTTGGAAGGAGAGGGATGATGCTTGTGCCTTTTTATACTCGGTTTTAACAAGGCTTTGGATTATGGCTTTGAGGCAGAAACTGTTGTCTTCCGTCCTTACTTCTGCTTCTTTCTGCACATACACTCTCACTCCCGTGTCGTCTTTGGCACCCCGCTCCTGCCTTCTCTGTCCACTGTATAACATTGTTGTGTAAAACTTTGGTTTTGTGATGATGACGATGTTCGTGGTATACCTTGTTTTTTAGAAGTATCTATAAACAGAGCGTTTGTAGAAAGAGAGCAGCTAGAAAATGTTTTTGGGGAAAATAGGATTCCTCGTTGGTCTTTTGATGATGATGTCGGTTATACTTTTAGAATGACAGGGAGACGATGGAGGATCATATAAAGATAACATGGTAAAAAACTAAGGAAAGTTTGCTGCTCAAACCGATGCTATGTTGTAGTACATAAAAGCGAGGAAAATTGGGATCGTGTGCATTGCATAGAAAACTATTAGGAAAGTGTGTGGAATAAGTTACTTTTACTGCACATTTATACATGGAAAAGGGAAGCAGAGATGATGTAAAAAGGGATAAAATGATAACGATGATGATTCAAAGACAACTCTTCCTCTTTAAGCTACCCTTGCTTTGCAGCGTTCATCAAAAGGAAAAAGGCTTTGCAGAGAGGAAGATTTCCTCGTTTTTTAAAGACAGTTAAACTTTTCTAAAGAACATTTTCCCAATAACTTTACTGTTTTTATTTAAATCATATCATTCAAAAGGTTACCGAAACAAAATAGGTTATGTTAAAGTGAGTCGTGGATAATAAAAAAGAGAATAGTGAAAGGAAAGAGAGGTTATGTAATAAGTAATGTTGATAGTTTGTTGTTCTCAGTGTATGTTTATGTATGCATGCACTCCACTTCTCCTTGGGTCAGTGGTGGCGGCGGCTAAAAAAGAACCTTAACCTTGCTTAATCTCAAACACTGTAATCACTCCTTGGTTGTTCTCAGTAAAAAATCTTTTTTGACAGTCTTTTTTTATACAAGAGGAGGCGTGTATGAGTGAAATCAAATTATATAGTGCATAGCTAATGAAATTATTACGCAAAAAGAAAGTAAATTGAATTGAAGAGAAAATAATTTAATATTATGCCACTGGAACTTTTCTTTTCGCTGGATTAACTCTAATTTATATGCAAAAAATAAAAGACAAGCAGCGAAAAAAAGTCGTGAAATTCCCTCATTTTTACAGCAGCATTTTTGTAAGTTTGCATTATATGTAACATGTACTCCTTATTTATCCAATTATCAGTGAAATTAATATTTATTTTGTAAAACTTTTGTAAAAATGGTTATTTTTTAAAATCATTTCCAAAAAGAAATTATCCAAACAAATGCTAGGGCAATTTTTTCTGTTTAGATTTGGTTATTATCATTCGAGATATTTAAATTAATAGGTAGTTAATAATTAAACTAGGAAACACAAGCACTTAAGAACAAAAGTGAACGTAATTTTTTAACCATTAAATTTGATTAATATTCAGAAATAAACCAGTGAATAAGAACGTTATTTGTGGGATCGTGATGGGATCCCTGTAAGACTTAAAACCAATTAGACTTACAACGTTATGTTACGCAGTAATGTTAGATTTTTACTGTACGTTTCTTTAGCTCCCCGCCTGAATAAGAAATCTTCGGTTGTTAAAAGTTAAAAACGTAATCAAAGAAGAATTTAAAATGTGTGTGGTCAGTGCAAGTGTTTTTGCTGTACTATACGTAAATAGCTTTTAATTATTTTTATTATGTTTTGTTAAAAGTTTAACGCGGCGAATTACATTATTGAAACTAATTATGAGATGAATGAAATGAGCTTTAGTTTAGTAGCAAAAATATTAGCTAGCTGTTGTTGATAAGTGAAAGATAATTGTTTTGATTAGAGGCTGTACAACTAGTTTGATTTGCACGATACTAATTACGCAAATATACATTAAAGGCCATAAGTGAAGCAAAAGTATTCTTAATTATGCTGAGAAGTTTATGCGTGAAAAGTATTTAAAAGGTTTAAAAGTATTAATAACCAGTGATCTATTGTTCAATATTTGCTGATTTAGATGGTTCTGTGATTAGCTATGCAGCGGCATCAGCAGATTTTATTGTGATTTGCAAGATTGTAAGTGACTATATTTTATTGCTTTTATTATCATTGTTTTTTTTGTATAGAATAGTGATTCTGGTTTAAAACTTGACTTTGTTTGCATTTCATCAGTATTGTAACTGCATGAATGGAAATTGCCGGTGACATAGATTTTGTATTTACTGGAACATGTGCAATGATTTTTAAATACAGAATGATGGTGTTTTTTGTACAATGCTCACATAAAATTTGCATAAAAATAACTAGATTAGTAATTAAATGAAAACACTAGTGATGATGATGCATGTGTAAAAATATTATAGGTTGTATTAATTGTATTCAATCGAACTTTCATACAATTGAACTAATATAAAAATAAATAATTGATTCCGCACATTTTAACGGTCTTACATACATGCATGCGCTTTTACGATATTAAATGATCGATCTGTTTTTTAAACTATTTAGAATTGCATCAGTAGTTTCATATCAACCTATCCTACTAACAAAAATAAAATCGCGAAAGTATACAAAATAAAAAAGTGCAGTCAGATAGGATTATCTTTTCATTTTTATTTATAATTCTCTAAAGCCTAATTGATATTACTACTGGAATTGAATTGATGCTTTCATTCAGCATTTATAAAAGATCATTGCATCAATAGGAAAGGAAATGCATTCGAAGAAGGGGGAAAGTCATGGGATTAACATTCAAAAATAACCGAAGCTTTGAAAGATGAGTCAAAATTAAAGTTTTTTGTACTGACATGACAAGTAGCTGTCAAGAGAAGCGTTATGTCAGTACATCTTTTACTAGTCGTATCTTCCCGTATTTTGGCATATCGTGTTCCCATCCACTTGTCTCTGACAGTTAACTGTCTGTTACTCTGCGAGACAAAATCTTATCTCAGCAACCTTACGTTTGAAATTTTAAGCTTGTTTCTTTAGCAAAGGAAAGTACGAAGAATACTTGTCTCCCCAATTGCCATATAATAATACCACTTTTGCCAACTTTCATCATAAAACTAGTTCTTTTATGTAACCAGACGCGTTAATGGATAAAGCATGGAGGGCAATCGTATTTATTGCAATACATTGCTTGCAACATTACTAATTTCAAGATTTGTTCTGTTATTGTCGCTTCCGCTACACAACTAGCTAAAAATAAAGTCATGTCAAAATCTTGACTGGAAAATAATAACACTAAAGTTAGGTAAATGTCTGTTGATGCCGTAATATCGTACTAAAAATATGCTATGCTAAAGTATGGTGTGATAAATAAAAAATTTCATCAGATCAAAAACGATAAAGATGGTTCAACTTGTCAGACTTTCTGGTGTATCATATTAAAGACTGACGGTTCGTAAGTTGAAGCATTATATCGTGATTTTACTTTCAAATTTAATAATAAAAGTTTTATTTGCATTTCTAAATGAACGACTTAGAATTGATAAATAAATAAAATCAATAGCCCTTTTTATTCTACAGTTAAAAAGAGAAATAGAAACAAATTTTACTTGAAAAATGAGATACATAAAGTAGGATCTAAAACATTATTCTGAAGGTTTCTACAATTACAGTAAAATTCCAAAGAAATACTTACTGGCATTTTATAAAACGAATTTAATATTGCATGAATTAAGCAACGTATAAATTTCCTTATCAGATGAAGCCATCTTTCCTTCTATTCTAAATTTGACAATATGTGACATATGACGATGGCAGGTGCAAGCGAACTTTGTAGATACCAGTGTAAAGTATTTATTACTTAAGTGCAGTATCTAGGTATTCATATAGGCTTCTTCTTTTCCTAGAAAACAAAGTCAATGTAAAATCATAATTAGGTATGTTTTTCACGATTGTCTGTCTATAAAAATTTCTATATAATGTTTAGGTACTTCCTCAAATTAACAGCGTATATATTCTAGATGAACTAACTTTAACCATGCCTATTCCAATATACTCCATTTTGCTCTTAATATCATCTTAAAGACCAAATTAAAGTGCGTTGTGTATTAGCAAAAATGATGACAAACTTAATTGCATTGGTTAAAAAGTATATGCTTATAGAATTAGTTAACCCGATTTTTTAAAGCGTTTAGCTTGAGAGCACATTTGTATGAAAATATACAGCTCATAGGACAATTTCAAATCTATCTTGATCTGATTCGTGCATACATTACATTTCATACAGGCGATAAGCATTTCACTAAACGGATTAGACAAGGAAAATGTTTCAACAATCATCTCAACGACATAATAGAAAAGAAAGGAATGTTGATTTCCCCTTATTTTTTTGCCTATTGCACATTTTGCTGAGAAGAAATCACGATCTGTTGTTATTATTATTTTGTTATTTACCCAACAAACTTATTTTGTTTGGACACCTCACCACTTAATTCATTTCACTTCCCCTTTTCTTTTATCATCATCATTTTTATGTTTTAGTCGTCAGTCTAACACAAGCCATTTCAAGAAATATTGCATTGCCAGCATTCCATTATTATATAAAAGCGAGAAAAAAGAAGCGTTATCGTGAAAGACGGAAGTATTGAATTTCTCTAATCTTTTATACTTTGTTCGGTCTTTGATTTCATGATCAGTATTGGCTTTTGGGAACGTACATTTTCAAGACGGGCGAAGAGGAGAAAGTTGCGATCAATGAGCGGCGAATATTACATAAGAATGAATTCCTTATGCTTAATTTTATCAAAATTGACGCAAACATAGTTTTAGCATTAAGAGAATTCAGACTTAAAACAAACAGCTAAAACGAAAGTAGCTTAGGTATGCTTCGTTTTGTAGCGCAAGTCACATATTGAATCATAATCGTATCCAATTTTTTTTGGAAAAATATGCTTCAGTCATGATAATAACAATAAAATACTGAACTTAATCTTATCTATCTTGGGAAGAATTTTAATCTTGCATTAGAGATGCGGGCAAGGGGTTTAGTATAGTTTAATGAATTAGTGTAAATCGTGAGATGCATAAATAGAGCTATTTAATATTATGGGGTCACAATTAGCTGTTGTAACGCTGCAAAAACCATGAAAGACTTCTTTGTCATACAAGGCACCTTTGCTGTCTTTGCATTGTTTTTAAAAAGCATACGTGTACAGAGCAAATCCAAGTTAAATATTGCGTGAATCCATTGAATTGAGTGACAAGTATTATTTTCTTTAGCTTAGCTGGGAAAGAAGCATGCCTTACTAAATAAACATATTAATATCATAGCAAATTTTTCGATTATTCGAATGGAAGTTATGTTGATGATGTTATCAAATGACGATAAGTGACGTGGATGCTTTTAAAAACTAATACGGTGGTAGTATTATATTAATAAAGCAAATATACTGTGGTGTTTGTGTATTTCTTATTTATGAGTCCTTTGCTTATGGTGAAGTAAGTGTCATTCCTTTTTCTTCAGAGTCAAGTTATGATGGAAAGGAAATGTATTCCGGAGTAGGATAAAAATACAGAAAAGGTATAAAAATGGCATGGCTTGTCGATTCTACTTACCTCATACCTAATGAACATGCTTAACTTGTAGTTCTTTTTTGGTCCTCTTCTCCTCATCCATCGTCGTCGTTGTCGACCAGCAAATTTTCATATCACTAACATATCTAATTTACTGCTTTTTCTCTGCTCATTGACTATCCTCCAACTCATTCTCTTCGTCTTCCACAACAATATTGTTCCACTCTTTAACCCAAGTACCGCTTCTCCACCTTGTCAGTCGTGTGGAGCCGCTTTATGGAAAGGCCAACACTCTAAACGTATCCGCAGATTTTTCTTTATTTTTGTCCTGGATCACTCGAATAAATATCGAGTTGGAAATTGCAGTACTTCATCTGACACTGCAGTTCTTATAGGTAGGGATAGAAAGGTTTCCCAAACGTTGCGAAATTGGTGAAAGTTTGATTTCTTGAAGAAAAAGATTTCAAAAAGTTCTCGTTTTATTAAGTATTTGTTTAAGAAACAGGAAAAAACTGAATCTGCGATCAGGCTTGCTTCTTCTAACCTGCTGGCAGATGCAAACAAAAGTAAAGTTACATTGATCTTGTTATACTAGTTGTATAACTGCACAATTAGTAGCTAAAAAGTTTTCTTTGTTTTGTTAAAATTGTACTTTTGAAATCCTTTTTTGGTTAATATACGTTCGTTTAGGCATTTTATCATCTAACTTTCACTAACTAGCTTTTATTATACCCACTTTTATACTTATTACGCACATGCATTGACATACAAATACACACGAATTCATCGTACGCGTTCATTGATTTAGTCGCATAAAGAGCACGTGTCGTATTGACAATGTGTTAAGTAAGAGTAAGCCAAGTCATACAAAGTCTCGGTGAAAGTTGCCTACATAAATATTTTCAAATGTTTAAAAAATTGTTTAATAAAATCACTTTTCAGGGATGAAGCGAGGAGCTACTAACAAAGAGATGGGGTCACCTTTAAAACGAGCCCGTAATTTAGGCCATGAACTTCGTATTCTTATTCCTTCTCGAGTAAGACCATTTATTTAAATTAGAGACTATATTAAAGTAACGTGTTTAGAATTTATTGCACTTTCAAAGCAAAGCAGGCCTTCACGTGTAGTTTTCTCTTGTTTTCATTCATTATTTGTCGCACTGGTTTGTATAGGTTGCTGGATCCATCATCGGGAAAGGAGGAAACAACATAACAAGACTTCGATCTGAGGTATGAAAATTACTTTTTTTAGTTACAATACGAAATTGGTTTAAACGAATCATTAAACCGTTTATTTAAAAAAACCTTGATAATATGATTTAGTTCCAGCTAAATTGTTTATTATGTCTAGACTTACTTGCATGTATCAGAAAAGCCACGTAGTGGCAAAATTTTATTATGAAATTCTCAGAAAGTCTTCTTTTGTTTTATTGTTAGAAATATTTCGTATTTTAGCCGAGCATTTTTTATTTGTAGTTGTATTTAAATAAGTAGAAATATGACAAGTAATATGATTAATACACGTGGACTACATTCTCATTGTATCCTAACGACTCTGAAAATGCTGAAATTAAGATTCAATATCACAAAACATTTAAACATTGTTAGAAAACGGATGAAACAAGGTATAGATGAATTGTTTTTATGATTAAACGTGCAAGTAAAATAGCATCAAAACCGTAATTTTATCAACAAGTTATGTTATTTTCTTAGTGTAATTTTTCAGGCTTTATAAATTAATATTTCTAACAACTGGACCCGTTTTGTTTGTTTTATTTCTTGGCTGTTGGTCTCCCGCTACGTCCAAAACCCGAATAGAACAAAGCCACTATCAGCGTCCCAGACTGCCCTGGACCCGAACGGTAAAGCCCTCCCATATTCGACCGTTTATACAAAAAAGAAACATTTTATTTATATTTTAGACAGTTACATCGCCCATTTGTTTCCTGGTTTAATCAAGTGTGATTAAGTAATCGATTCACATTAAAATTAAATACAAAAATTATAATTAAGTTAAATACAAAATAACCCATTCTCATTGAAATTCCTAAATGATTTAAAATGCTTGGACTGTGTAAATATAGCTTTCTCTCGAACTCTATTAAAAATTTCAAATATTTGTTTAATTTGTCCCAATAATTAATTTTCAAATCTACTTTATATGTACATATTTACAAATTCATTACATTTTCTAAAGCAACCCAGCAAAATATTTTAGCAGAACTTCATTTTGTTTTAGTAGTCATTTGTCAAAATGTAGAATTAATTGTTCAAATTACAGTATTTTGTATGATTGAAGACTAAAATAGAAACCTTAATTTTGAATTAATATACAGTTAGTACTACTATATTAACCGGGATGGTTTGTATAAATGAGAACTTACAGCAAAGCAAACATGTAGTTTTTTGGGTTTTAGCATAGGCTTGTACTTGTAATAAGAAAGTAGCTTGAACGAGAATACTAATGCCAATTATTCTACCATTTCATATTGATTGTAGACTTATCACCATTGCGGCGGATGATCAAGAAGTGACTTTGGCAGTGCTCAGCCAGATTGTGCCTCTCACCGAAGATGTAAAAAGATTTTATTTAAAATTCTGAATTTCATAATATTTAGAAAAGTGTGGTGGCTCATCATTATTTCCGTACCCTTAGCAGTCTACAAAGGACCGTAGCAGCCGAAGCAGTGGGAGTGTATCCGAAACTTCGGACAATGTGGAAGTGAGACTTTTGTTTCATCACACTCAGGTGGGGTGCATCATTGGAAAAGGAGGAGCTAAGATCAAGGAACTTCGCGAGGTATTTTGTTTTCTGAATAAAAAAACTTTAATTGAATATTGTGCAACAAATTAGAAAATTAAAATGATTTTCGTTTTTAGGGAACAAGTGCCCAGATAAAGATTTATGGCAGGTATGGTTTGGTGCACTATATTTATACAATTTTCTAGTTTTTCATAATCCTATGGATTTGATCAATCAATCAGTCATTTATAAATGGATTACCGCTTTTGTGATAGTTGTTGCCCACGCAGTACTGATCGCATCGTGGCAGTGTCTGGATCTGTAGAAACGGCATTGAATGCTGTGAAACAAATCGTTGCACTTGTAAATGAGGTAAATGTACTTTTTGAAATCAGATAATTATTAGTTGTTATGCAATGGGTAAAATAAATTCCTTTGATAAATGTTATAAGAGTCCCATTAAGGGAGTCAGTGAGCAATATGATCCTCATAACTATGATGAACTCTATGCTCCTCAATACGGTGGATTCGGTGAGTCAAGAGGAGGAGGCTACGGAGGAGGAGAACGATACAGACCTGTTGGAGGCAGCGGTCGTATGATGAGCGGGTCACGTGGTACGGGTGGAAGGGGCCGATCGGGAAATCGCCAACGAGGAGGTTCCTAATCTAATTCTAGTAAAAGTGTTATTAAGAAGCCATGTAGGATCATTTGTTTCTAGTTTAACATGAATTAATTTCAATTAAAAGGAAGTAATGGCGTAGCAAGAAGCGAAGAGTACGATGCAGAATTTGACGACGAACGCACTACGACTCAAGTCACCATTCCTAAGGAGGTACTAGAGACATACTATTTGCAACGTGTAATGGGTCTAGTACCCAGAAATCCTTTCCTACCGTTTTAATTTCGCTCACATATTATTTTTGAGTTTTGCATTATTTCGTAGATATTGTAACAACATTTATTCTGCACATTGTTAAGTAGTTGAATTGATTTATTTGCAAAACGACATATTGTGTTTATTTTATTCTTATCTGTCATGAATTTCATTCCAAAAAAATCACTGTGGTCTTATGTGATGGGAAAGCTTTAAATAAAAACCTGCTTCTTTTTATTTATCTTGGTTTTGGTTTCTGCACTTTTAGTGAAATAATTTTAACCTTAATTTCATAATACCCTTTCGATAGCACCTTTTATTGTATTTTTATTTGATTGCTCATTTCTTTCATTTATTTTTTCCTTTTTATGATTTTACTTATTACTTGTACAAAGTTGAAGCCGGCTAACCTTTAGTATTATGGACGACATTTATTTTCAGTACGCGGGTGCAATTATTGGGAAAGGGGGAACCCGCATAAGACGAATTAGAGCAGAATCTGGTGCAACCATAACAATTGACGATGCACTTCCAGGCGCTACTGATCGCATTATTACGATCTCCGGTGTTCCAGGCCAGATACGAATGGCACAGGTGGGTAGAAACAAAACCAAGATCCGAAATGAATTATCTAAACCCAGTTTACCCGTCAGAATCATAAAATTAAACATTTTTTAAAAATTTGATAGTACCTCCTTCAATCTGCTGTCAAGCAAAATTCTCATGATACTAAAGCAGCAGCCCTATGAAGTATTTAATATGTGGAAGGTGAGATATTTTGTCATATCATTCTCAAAGTTTAAATTAAAATTACGATCTAACTTGCTCCTATCTTTTTTCAAATATAGGACCATTGAGGAAGTGGCAGTTATAACACCTAAGGAGACTGATTTCACAAAAAAACACAAAATCGTAAAAATATGTATTTCACGAGCGGGAGCTAATAAGATAAATTTACTATTTAATCCATGAGAGCCCAGTACGATTTAATAGAACTGCATAAGTACTTTTTAAAATCCAAATAAATCCTATTATATCATCTTAATAACGATTCTTTTCGAAAATTAAATTTCGACAGTAACCGAATTTCAGCACAACCCTATATTTAAACAAAAAAATAATAAAATACGTTTATAGGATTTAGCCAAACAACAGAATAATATGCAATACTATTACATTAAAACTCTCAGCAAAATAAAGATGCATACCTTTATAAAATATATATTGATATATATTTAAATGATGTGATAGATCCCATTTTCCCGTTGAATTACCAAAACCAACACATACATACAACTACTTAAGTATTTATATTAAATATAAACACAATTTAGTAAAAAAACATAACTAATTTATGTTCTCTTAGAAAGACAAACAAGTTATACGTATCCAATAAAAAGTACAGATTTTGAAACGAAATGTATTATTATTTGATATTGTTAGTTTATAATTAGTTAATTACAGTAATCTCTTATCAATCTTCTCCAAGTAATAACACCGTCATTTACTAAAAGAAAAATACTACTTAATAAACCTTTTTGGGGTTAGAACTTGTATTCTCTCTCTTCTATGATGAGCCATGAAACGTTACCAATAAACCCTATGCAGCTCTAAAAGATATGCTTACACAATTAAATGCATAAATTACAGGTACTGGATTAGTCTGATTGCAATAGGGCTTATAGGCGATTTATAATTTTAAAAAACTTATCAACAATTTAGAGTCTAGTAGTAAAAATATCTAAATTTTAATCACCAAATCTTTGTTTTAATACAAATAAAATTACATTTTAGGTTGAACTATTGTAGGAAGAAATATTGTGTAGTGTCTCTTGTTAAATCTATATTTCTATTTTTTGCAACACATTTGTATACGTTGTTGTCTTTGAAGCTAGTTTTTGTTGGTATTAAACTAACGTGTTTACCAATTTCATTGTTTTTCTCTCGCCTTACTGAAAATGTGTTTGAATCCCTCTTGTTTAATTTTGGTTAATGAATGCATAAAAATTTTCTTAATAATTTAAATCTTTTCTGTGTTTGTGAAATGTTATTTTTATGCTGCAGGTGTACTACTGAAGTGTTATTGTTGCCTATATATTATGTGGTAAAAGTTTGCAATAAATTTCTTCAATACCGAACATGATAAACTTTAAACAAGACTCTCATCACTCCCTTTTGTATTGTAATCTTCGACAAAAATGTAATATCCCTTTCTAATAAACTATAATTATTTATACAAGAATGATTAATTAGGAAACGAAAGATCTTTTCCATGTACAAGTTCCACTATTTGTAATAAATAGGTGGAAAATACGAAAAAATAATGTAAACGAAGGGTATTCATGTGATGTGTAAGAAGGAATGACTTCTCAGATGGAATAAAATTTATAAAAGCACCCTGGAATAATGTTTTTTGTTCTACAATTTTTCGCATATATTCTCCAACATCATAAGTCATCAAATAAATGTCTTTATTATGTTTAAGCATTTAAGACTAAATGCATACCCATCACGTCACTAATGACTTTACTTGTTTCATAAAAGTCATATTTTGACTGCATACCTATGGGTAGCTTTAGTTCATGTAAGAAATAGAAAGGATTAGCAAGTAAACGACGCCGGTATTAATATGAGTAGACACAATTTCCATATTTTTACTATTTTTACTTTCACCATTTCACTTTCACCCATTCATTATTACTGCATATTACCAACTTGGATTAAGTGTAAAAGTAAAACTTTCGAATTTCTATTTACAAAAACGGACCAACTCAATCCTTCCCTCCAAAAAAAGTAAAATTTTCAAAAACAATGACTCCGACGGGAGTCGAACCCGCAATCTTCGGATCCGAAGTCCGACGCCTTATCCATTGGGCCACGGAGCCGTATTGGAAATTATGAGGCCATTGCATCAAATACATTGAACCGATCCTTTTTCACCCCTTGAGAAGGACGCTATCCTGGAGAAAGGAAAGTTGTGATGTCAAGGGGTGAGGGATCCCCTCCAACAACAATATCAAACAATAACTGCACCGCTCTTTCCGTAAATGTTTTCTCCGGGACATCCATATGAAAGACATGCTAGCTCTGTGCAAGCTACGTATTATAAAGCTACGCCTGGTTCGGTCTCTTCTCTCAAAGCAAGCTTGTGTTTAACTTTTACTTGCTTTCGGTGAACCAAAAATGAAATGTTCTGCAAAATCATATTTTAAAGCTTTCTTGGCTGCTTATGAAATAAGTTTCAAGTGTGTTTCTGCTCTCTCCAAAACCATACACGAACAGAATGGACAATAAAATCTACGAAAATTGAATGTTATTATGTCTACTGTATATACCGAGGTGTCAGGCAAGCCAACTTAAGAGTTACAATATGAGATACCAAATAATGTTTTTTAATCATTGCTTTCTCGATTTAATCTATGGATATACACAGTTTAAAAGAAAAATCATTATTATTTTATAATTGTTCTTTACAATTTATCCTAATAATAAATACATTATATAATATAGTAAGTACATGCATACAAGTACAATTACTAATATAGTGCTTTCACCTTTTTCTAACATAAATTTCTCTTAACAATGTGCGCCAATTTAATGCGTATTGTGAAATGATAAGTACAATTTTCAGTTAACATTTACAATTTACATATTCAATTAAATAGATACATATACGCACTTGCATTTAGGGAATAAGATGGAAATTAACTTTAAAAAGTAAAAGTAAAATGGATATTTGTTTACAAATTAAAATGAATTCAAAATATCATTTTAAAGATGCTACTGAACTTTAGTAGGAATCTAAACTTAAAACTTTTTAAATGTGCTATTTATATGTATATGTTTGTTTATATTTTATTTAACAATAAAAAGCCAGTATTATCTAATATAATGCATCGTTGTAATTTATCTACGCTATAGGTATTTTAAGCACCATAAAATTTGTTCGAGATCAAGAATTAACGCTTTACTCCTAGATTTAATAATATTTATTACTATCTGAGGAAATTCATCCTGGTTAATTTTTGTATTGAGAGTTATCCAATCAGCAAATTTTTACTTTTGTCAGCATTCTTAAAGATAAAATACAACAAATCTGCATAAATTTATCAGGTATAATTTTCAGTTCTTATCAAATTGTTCTCATGATTTCAAAATATAAGTAACAATGAATTATTTTTCTATTCAAAGACTTTTACGAGACATCAATTACATGATTGATTTGTGTATACTAGCATAATTTGTAAACACTATACATCCATATTTTATAAGCTTTGCACATTGGCTTCAAATACATCAGACGACATCAAGATATTATATAACTATAATCTAACTTCACCCCCTGAACATTACCGTATAAAACATTAATAATTTATTTACCCGTAGTTTTGTAAACAATATTTTTGTAAATGCCTTTTTCAATCTGCCATCCTACCAAAAGTTATTACGTCATAATGACAATTTAAAATACAAGTTAGATTTCTGTAAAGAAAAATCATAATAGTACATATGATATGGTATTAGCTTCGTATTTTTAATGAGAATCATCTTCTAAAATATATGTGTGTTTTGACTACTTCAAATACTTAAATTTGTCGACAAGAATTTTAAAGAAGGAAAGTTTAAACTCATTTATTTTGTATTTTTTAAACTATCATAAGGTTTATCCTGCCCATTGCCCACTGTAAACTTTCCAGCTGGCAATGTTGAATCAAAGGTTGTGTCAGTTTGTAAATATGGATAGGGCTGTTCAGGTGTTGCTGATCGTTTTCCTAAAAATTCTGAACCAAGTCGTGTACGTTTGAAAGAGTAGTCGTTACTCTGTTTCCTTTTTCCTAAGAATTCTGAGCCCATTCCACGCTTTTGAATTAAAAAATTGTACATGGGATCTGAGTGGCTAGGGAAATCGTCTTCATCCGTTTCCGTTGTGGGGTGAACGCTGTCGTAGTTGTGGAATAGATATGAAGAGGACGGGAGTGATCTTTCGATATACAGCGGTTCTGGATATCCGTCATAATCTCGCTTTCCCAGAAATTCGGAACCCATTCCTCGCTTTCCCAAGAATTCCGAGCCCATTCCTCGTTTCCCCAAAAATTCAGAGCCCATTCCTCTTTTACCTTAAACAGTTAAAAAAGATTTAGAAATTTTTTGATTATTTAACTAACTGTCAGGATGAAATAGATATAAATAAAAATTTGATACTGCCCCGTACCTAAGAATTCAGAACCCATTTTACGTTTTCCTAAAAATTCAGAGCCCATTCCACGCTTCCCTAAGAATTCTGAGCCCATACCTCTCTTTCCTAAAAACTCAGAACCCATGGCCCTCTTTCCCAAAAATTCTGAGCCCATCCTTGTGCGTTTTTCTATCCCATCATAATCGTATAAAGGTGGCACGTCAGACCTGTTTTGGAAATCAGCATTTATTATTTACACAATTTCTAATGATAACCTGAAAGGCAGAAATTATTTTCTCAATTTGTTGATCAAATTTATAAAGCAACCTTTTTCCCAGGAACTCTGAGCCAATCCTTCTGACAGGCCGGAAAGGAATGTTCCACGTTTTACCTCGAAACTGCGAATTGTGTCTTTGATTATTCTGGGCCGCCAGAAATAGCAACCGAAGAAGATCTTGTTGATCAGGAGCACGGTTAACAGTGGGATCTTCTAATGAAACACATTTTATTAGAATCACAGGTAACAATAACCTTTGTACAGCTATCAGTAATTAATGCTAAAATGTTATTCTCTGCATACTGAAATCTAAATTACGGCTTGTTGGCAAATCGACAGTTTTTTCCCCACTACTTGTGTCCACCAGTGAGGAAGAGGAATCAGCATAGGAATAACCAGAACAAATCAGAAGTAAACAGAATATTGGAACATTGAGCCATAAATCCATAATATTTCCTTTTGAGTTGTGACAGTTAAGGGAAGAATCTAATTGTGGATTTTCAAAGATGCTTCTTATAGGTAATTGATAGATGGGCTGAATTCAACGGTAGCCTTATCTGTAAAAATAAATTTTATGTTTGCATAATTCAATTGATTATTTTCAAAAACGTATTTTTTGTAAGATAGTTTAACTGAAGCGTAGAGTTATGCCTAAGCGATTTGAAATTATTTGCTACTGCACTTTGCAAAATGAATGAATGCATACATACAGGTCATTTGAAAATATTAAGTATGGAAACTAAAGCGTCCATGTTTTGGAACGCTTATATTAAAAGTTGATTTTGTACAAACATATAAAATTGAAATCTTCCTTATGTAATAATAGAGCATCTTTATGATTGCCTTTATTCATCTAATAAATAGCTAGTAAGATATGAATAAGTAAAAGTTGCAAAAAGTGCCCTAGAATACGGATTCGTCTGGTGCTGGTCTGCAAAAAATGGGAAACAAAAATAAGGACCATGTGGCAAATTTAGCATGTTCTTTACATAATCTCAACTTTGATTTTGGACGTCATCTCTGTTTCTGAAAGCAATTCTGAACAAATGAATTCAACAATCCTCCGTAAACAAGATTTGTCATAGATTCAGGTCCACATTATACAAAAATTGCACGTGCAACAAAATTGATCCAAGATTTAAGTGAGCAACAACACTTCCGCGTATTTGTACTAGTTGAGTTTGAAATGCGTCATAAGAAAATGCCAAATCTGACAAATGAGGTAAAAGAAAATATTTTGGGAAGGTGTTTTAATTCAGCATCTCCCTTTTACTAGCAACCAGTGATGTTCAAACCATTTTATGATTTCCGTGTTTTCATTGTTTTCTCAACTAAACTCCACTTTGAAAATGGAACCACACAGTTCAGCGTTTTATCAAATTAGCGATTGTTTACTTATATGAACTATTATAAACGTTTGGTAGTGCACAAGAGGTTGATTGAATTTGGGCTTGTTTCATTTTATAAAAGCAAAAGCAAATTGGTAATTCAATGTGTGTGGCGTAAGAATCTCTTGTTCGTTTATAAATGGAAACCGCCGGAGGACACACATGACCCTCCGATTTCCTTGGCTGGTAAACTTTTTATAACGTTTAAACCTGGTAGTTTACAGAAACTGCTCAACTTAAATTTGCTCAACTCTTGACCAATACAAAAGGTTTGGGCTAGATTGAAATACAAAGATATAACGGAACCAACTATTTTAAGCATAACGTTTACAATTTACAAAGCTTTCCTATGCTTAAATACTATTGCCTCAATTTTTGTAAATCGTTGTGTTGCATAGTGTTGATCTTAAAATGCCCCATATGACTTGTTATGTTCAGTCGTAAGAACTTTTAATGAAAAATGGGTATATTTGCATAATTTACATAAATTCCATGTAGTTACAATATTGGACATAAAGTAAAACTCAAGTAAATTATTTTCACAGTTAAATAAATTATAACAAAGAAAAGGAAATTTTAAGAAATTTGTTCTCCAGGAATTGTTTTGTTGTTGCTGAAGAAGATTTGATGGAAGGGAAAGGTATCCTTTGCATTGAACTAAATTGAGGATGATGTGTGACGGCATCACAAATTTCCGTCATTAGGAAAAAGTTTATTTCGCTCAAGCTTCGCTGAAATCTTCCCCATCTTCTTCAATCCCGTCCCCTTCACCATCTTTCCTGATCTCTTCAGGAGGTCTGAGATCTATCGTAAATTTCTTTCTAAGCGTGGTCATATCACTTTCCCCTTTTCCTCCACCACTCTTTCCACTGCTTCCTGCTTCCTCTCCTTTCACTCTTTTGCTGTACACTGAAAATGCTTTGGATAGTTCAACCGTGAGCCTCCTTGCCGTTTCCCGACTGTCACAAACAAATGCATGGCAACGGAACGGGGCACTACTGTCATTTTTTATTTTCTGGTCTTGATTCACAACAATCATTGCCATTACCCTGGTATAAACAATGTCTTGGACTCCGTACGATATCGCTTCAATTGGAAATTTCCCTGTCGGACAACTTGGGTTTTGATTTTGTGGCATTGGGGAAACCTGAATCCCTGTGTCTGTTATCTGCATCTTGAGAAGTGGCAAGGGCACCTTTTCCGCAACTAACTGCGACTTTGCTTGCTTCACCATGTCGTCCACTGGTGTCCTTGTGTACTTGATTCCCCAAAGGTGAGTGGTTGTGCGATAGCCCAAATATTTCACGACGAACGTCTTGTCAACTTCCTGTAATCCAATAGTTTATATTTAGAAACAAGTTTTTGTCATGAATTGAAACAATAGGTTTTAGATCTTTTGTCTGAAAATTAAATGATTAACGTAAAATTAATATAAATAACTTTATAACTTACCATTGCGAATGACGTCTTTGAAAAGTTGCGTTGCTTTTATTAAATTATAAATGCCTAATAATTCTCTTCCTTTTCTTTTCACAAATTAACAACAAGATAACAAATAGTGTAACAGAAAGTAGTTCAAATTCAGAAAAGTTTTGCTGTGTTAATTTCCCCACGTAATCACATTCTCTTCTTCCACGATCCTTTCCTCTCTTTTATGGTCACTCACTGCGTTTGATGAAGCCTTATAAAATTAGTTCAATAGATTGTTACACATCAACGCAATAGTATTACCAACAACCCTCATTATAATAATGTCCGTTCTAACTCGCTTTGCAAAAATGTGCTCAAAAAAGCTCAAACGTGCAATAAGGTCTTTCCCGTCAGCTATTTGCTGATATAGCTGTATAATAGCTTGATTAAATTGCTTTTGCCAATGCTTTTTCTACGTAGTTGCACTTTCTACTAAAAAGTAACTAAAAATTTGCATGTCTCACAGCTCACGACTTCTTCATGACAGGGAGATGATAGTTTTGTCGGGTGCTGACTCACTAAAGAAACTTTTCTAAAATTCTGAATGATTTTAAATGGATTTTGCTTGATTTTCGTTACATATTTAAAACGAAATATACAGGTGATCTATGCCTGTTTTGATACGGAAGGAAATGAACTTCCTAAAGTGCAACTACAAAGGGATTAACAACGCTTTTGTAAATAACGCTCTATTATTTATTTCATAGCCTGCATTGTATTCTCTTCTATATTAATCCCACATTAAATGGATTTTAAAAGGGATGATCTTTTTTCTGAATGCAAGCTAACTCATTCCATTCACATTAATATTCAAGTTTTGCATTGTTGTTACTGACTGTAAGTTTAAAATAGGAGAACAATCAGGACAAAGTATTCAAGTAAAATTCTTTATCGTAATAAAGCATAAGTGATCATCTCTGTGAAAAGGTTTTACCGGAAACGCGAGGGTGTGTGCAAAGGTTTGCTGTTCATTACCACGATAGTTTGTATTTATATGACTTATTATTATTGATGGTAATACCTTAACGCACTGGAAACAAAGGCATTCAGCAAGTAGGGACAAGTTTTCCACTTTAGCTTTGGTTTTGTAATTCTTTCGTATTCACTTTGAAACTGGTAAGGTTAACGTTATCAAATTTCACATAATTCTGCGTTTTTAAAACGAAGGCTTTTCAAATTATTTGAACAGCATGGAATTTAATTCAATATAAGGCTTGGTTTGCAAAACTCCGGAAATAAATGATTATTTTTGTGGACGGGGATGATGATGCTCATGCCGGGATGACAATGATGATAAGATGAGTCTTCTTTTTTATAATCCTACACAAGCACACGTGAATCTATTGTTAAGCGGGTGTGGCATGAATGTTGAAGAAATTATTTATATCGTTTCATTTAACTCAACTTTTATTATTTAGCGTTTTGCGTTGGTTTAGTATATTGAATTGCCCAAGTGTGCGAATAGGTGTCCTGATTATTAAAAAACTGGTTATTGTTGGGATTTTATTGTCGTTGTGGGTGATTGTATCAGAAGCTGGGGGTGAAAGAAGATGTCACACAAAGTAATCCTATATGCTAACTGTAACAGTGATACACTTAACAATGGATAACAATGTAAGTAGATGCAGCAAAATACTGTTTCTTTTACTCTGGTCCTGGTGGCTTGCAATATTACGAAAGGAATGTAACTTGATGAGAGTGTGAACAAAAATGGAATGCGTGTTCGTTGCAAATGCATTTAAAGTGACAATAAAATCGGTAGATTTTGTGTAAAAATCTTTCAAGTGCATTATTGTTTTGTACAAATGATTATAACAATCAATTATCCTCAATCATATGAATAAAATAATAGACATCTTGTTATCAAAATTGCACAAGATTATTCAGCTTGATTCAGTGTTTCACATTTGTACTAGCTTCAGCTTGAAAACTCTGATAAAGGAAAGGCCGTCATTTTAAGCGACTAGAATGAGTAGTTAATTTGTATGCATTACATTACATGAATGTCATGACTAAAGTTTAAATGAAATGTCAATTCATTAGATAATCTATTTTAGTTATCTAACTATGCGTATAATACACTTTAGACAGTAAAGCTTGATTTGCAAGATTTCAATAAAACTGCAAACGGGCAACCTGAGACAAGAGAAATATTATATCATGATTGATAACTTATCACGCTAATTACAAGCTGGAATTTATCTCCTAATGACTCAGTTGAATAAGTTAATCAAAAGTCAATGTTGGATTATCTGTTTGAGGTATCTCTGTTTTAGAAGTATCCTATAGATAAGCCTGAAATACATTTTGTAATACTTATAAATAAAATACGTATATTTCTCTTTGCTTCTTTATTACAGTTTCATTGGAATAGATACCTGAATGAGATAAAAGGTGGGCACAAATGATTTAATCAAAAGTTGTATGATTTGTAAATATATGCAGTCATGTTAATAATCACATGCAATAGTTTGGCTAGCATGTAGGCTTCAATTCCTATTTTACCATATGACATTCATTTGGATTTATAAAGTAGCGTAGTATTTTAAAATAATGTCTTTGCTTCTTCCTTTGACAAGTTTCCCAAACAAACGCTACAAGTAACGGTGATAAACAGCGATTACAACGAATACAACACGATCCCCAATTACACAATCAACGCATGACGCATACCCTATAATCATTTCTCGTTTCAAATCGGCCATCGTTTTAACAGATTGCTGATTCTGATTGTCAACGGTTTTGCAATTTGATTAAATACTTAGGACATAAACACTCATGGAAATATTTTGGGTTATCGGAACTTGCGAAAAATAAATCTTTAATAATTGGTTAAAAATATTATTCAACACAAACTCTTTGCTTTTTGACAATTTTTAGAAACTAATAATTTTAGAAATGATGCACAAAGTTTGCACGATTATGTTCTTGTTCAATGACTTCTGCGGTGGGGTCAGATCTGCAAAGTTATTTTGATTTTCAAGAGTGGTTTGTGAGATGGTAAAAAGTTGAAACATTTAAAGTTTTCAAATTTTTTGACAATTCACTTTATTACTGTCATAAAGTATCCTACAAAGTTAGTGAACGTAAAGAAAGAGGTTAACCCCCACAATCTTGTCCTTTTCTTTAAACATTCATTTTATTGAAAAACTTGACCATTTCTTTCATTCTTTATTTCCTTTTCTATCCCCTGTCATGTAATAATGTATTCCCTCATGACTCACTCAATGTTTTACTGAAGTGCTAACAAATTTGCAATTGCAGAGAAGCATCCTCCTACATCCTACCGCACCGCTTTCTTTTTACCGTTTTATGCTGTTACAGGTTTTGATTATGTTATGTCACTTACAAAGTTTGACAAATAAAACTTCCGTACTTCACACTTTTCCTATTATTATTAGCTTCCAGAGCTAGTTCTGAAATTGGTATGATTATCTATGTGTCTGTCCGTTACCACAAAACTTCAAGAATGTCTTTGCTGATTGCATTGAAATTTGGCATTTTAATAGAATCAATCTTGGAAATTAACTGCATAGTTTTTCCAGAAATATGGCTTAAGTTTTTGTTTTGCAAGTACGAAAATTGCTAAAATTACTGATTTGCCAAAGTTTAAACAATACGCGAATTTTTTAGCTAGTGTAAGTAAGGTTGCTTCCTTTTATTATTTTAAAGTTATATCCTTTTTCCAGATTAAAAACATTATTTTAACTTGCTTGGTGCATTGCACATTTGTAAAACAAATTGTAATGGAATTAGAAATCTTTTCTAAGAATTTCACTCACGTCAGTGTAGTTAAAATTAGATGAAGTGTACCTGTAACATTCAAAACGTGAAATAAAAAGTATCAATTTTCGGTACAAGTTGCCCTGACTATGACTTACGATTAGACGATGCCAACTAACGTTCTCATCATCCTTACAAATAAGGAAACGTTATTTATGAATTTGAATGATTCGTGACGAATAAATTTATGAACGAGGGAGTCCACCTTCCACACAGATGAGGGTACCCTCATATTACATAAACCATCTTCTTGGATTAATTGGAAACAAAGCAAATTCAAAATTATGAATGGAAGAAACAGAGTTGGATAGTCATTTCATTACATCTTTCACTACTCATCTTTATCCTTTCTCGTGTTCACTCAATGTTAATTAACAACAGCGAACGGGTTTAGTATTCTTTTCCTTTCTTTCCTTAAATGCGAATGGCTTTAGAAAGTCAGGACAAAGACAACCGAGAAGGACATTATTTCCCCAGTTTCTTCTCAGGCGGAATAGTAACAACAACTATATAATAATTATTACGAGCTCCAAGACTACCTATTTTATGCTAAATATCCACATGAAGGAAAATAAATTAGATCATTGATTACAAAGTGGATTAGGCAAGGGCTTATTAGAATTGAGTGAAACTGGAAACATGTGCTTCGGAAGTATTTGTAGTAACCTAGTGCGTCATACTCATAGATTTTTACAAAATAAATATATTTTAGTATGAATGACTCATAGATAAGTTGTAGTAGTAGTACAAACTATAGCAAAGTCCGAAAGTAAAAAAGTTATGAAGGACCAGAGAAAGATGTGTGTATCATTCTTCCGCTGGTACAAAATAAACTTTATTACAAAGTCACCTGAGGAAAAAAGTCCTAGTTCCTTTTCCCAATGACAATTTCTTTTTGTTAGCTAGAAAAAAATGGGTAATAGTAGAAGACCATTGTAAAACTGATTTTCAGGGTTAAAGATATACGTAAGGGAGGAGAGGGCGGATGGGGAAAAGAAAATGGTTTTCAATGTAAATGACTCTTGAGCCATACAAATGCAACTATTCCGCTTGTGTCATAATGTTTAACTTTCTTTCTGTAGTATTATCTTTAAAAAAGTTAGTAGCAAAAGTAGTGAATAACCAACCACCCACACCTTCACCGGCAACTGTTGGAAAGGGAAAGCTAAATTGAGAAAGCTATTAGTTTTAAATCTACCTGGACCACAAAGAATGATACGCAACGGTAACGGTTAATATAGTGCTCGAAATTGAACTGGTTCACACACTAAGAAAACCTTGAACTTTCTTTGTGAATGTAAAAATGATTATTATTAAATACTCTTCTGTTACCCCTTTCATCTTTCTTATTTTTAATCTTATGTAATGAATGAATATGAAGAGGACAAACAAAGTAGAAAGTTTTACATTGTGAATTACATTAAGAAACCTGATGTTTTAAAGTCTTTCAATTTGCATAATTTGAAGTAAGAAATGCAATAACTATTTGTGTAAGGTTTGTTCAAGAACAAAATTTCCGTGGCCATGTAAACTTTTGCCAAAAATATTTGCTTCCTAGAACAACGTTGCAGTCAATATGAAATCGTCTGCAGCATTGCATTGTGCACGTGCTGCAGATGAAACTTTACAGAAAGTACCGATAAATATGCTCCATTAACAATGACGCGTTTTTTATTTTTTAAGCTAAAGATCATAAATTCTGTACTGTAGACAATGGTTTGATGATTTGGCATACATTACAGTTATAAAAGTCAAACGGAATATTAGTTAAAAACAATAAATCTACAGATTGAGAGGTTTCATGCATCCTTTCCTCATTTATCGCATGTTTTCACCTATTTCGAGTTCTAATTTTTCAATGCAGTGTATATTGTGGCATATAACACAAAAAAGGCAATATGAGATAAAATGTACGTACTTATTGTTCCGGACCATGTGCCGTTGCGTTGGTGTGAGAGAAACTGAAGAAAACAACAACTTCTTAGAGAAAGCAAAGCAGCGGAGAAATGAAAACAAACAAGATTATAAACCTCAGATTGTTTTTGAATCTTTGAGTTAGCATTGCCCGTTTGATGCTCTACCTCTTTTTAGCACTTTTCATGATTTCTTTCTGAATTTGCATGATCCTCTCTCAACATCTCACCATCAAACTGTTAAACTACTGTAGGAAATCGAAATTCAGTTTTAACGTGGTCTGTCAAAATCTTATCAATAAATTTTATCTCAGTAGAATGTATGTATTGTAGTTTGGGATGTTGAAAAGGAGAAGTTCCATTTTTACTGATTTGTTGTTTCTACAAAAGTACAAAGAAGATACAAGAATCTGGAATAGGTGAAAACCGTTGAAATACAAACAGGGCTCACTTCATCGTAAACTCTATTTCTTTAACTGTTATCTCATGGGAGATATATTTTTTATTCTTTTAGATTTCATTTTGCCTCTTCTCACTCTTTTTAAGAGGGAAAGAAATTCAGTTAAATTATATTGTTTCAGTATGGAATTGAAAATTCGATTGCGATTCTATTTTATATGTTGAATTTGGCTGGAATCGTAGATAGAGTGTAGGAGTGTAAGTTGTATGTTATCCTATGACAAACAATTTTGTTCTAGAATTCAATTTATAAAGTAATATAAAAAATTAGCCAAGATCTTTCGGAATTGTGATTTGATTGAATTAGTTTTTAAGCGTAATAACTCAATTACATTATTGGATGTTGATTTGATTTTTAGTTGAAGAATTGATTTGACTTTTAAATTGAAATGACGCCCAACCTTATAATGGATATCGTCAAATTATAAAATCATGACAGTGCAGTATAAATAGCATGCACAATGGTATTATATGAACCAGGTTCAAATGAGTTTGTGTTGACGATAACCTAAAGTTGTCAAAAATTGTCTCTTTCCCTCCAAGTTTGTAAATTGTACTTACTAACTACTAGTACTTACTAATAGTACGTTAGCCCAGAAGGCAGATAACACAGAATACTCTAATATACAGGTTATCTTTTATTTCGTTACGAGTTTACAATCATGTCGGGGCAACATGCAACAGGTAGAATATAAAAGAAAGCAAGGCATGATTATAATCTAGAGATGTTCTAGCTTGTTTGGGATAGTACACTTAAAAGAAGCTCACAAAGACGTAACGGGTCTTCTTTGACAAAAACCTGTAAAACGGGCATTTCTCTGCCTTTTCTTTTTCTTTTCTAGAGAAAAGCGTGGGAAGTAAGGAAAATTTTTTTGAAATGAAAATATTGTTTAAAGAAAAACTCTTTTGCTTTTACCTTGAAGGCTAAATCGCAGAGGAACTCAAATGTAGTAGCGTTATTATTATGCATTTCGGATTTCAGCCATCGTTTTGCGTGTGATTGATGTACAAAAACGTACAAACCTCTCTGGTGGTGTACTTTATCTTAAGGAATACTATTTTTAACTTCATACAGAAACATATCACTTCTCTAATACATGAATGAATGAAAACAAGTCACATGTAAAATAGCTCTGGAGTCTCAATGGGGTTCATAAAGTTACACACCGTATAGTGTCGAGAAAGACATGATCTTGATTGAACCGTCAGTTAAAATAACGTTTGATTTTTACATGTAATATTCCCAATATAATCGAACTTCAATCCTATTGTAGTTATAATGACCCTATCTTTTATAATTATCACAAAGGTCAAATTATTATCATCAAATCTTAACTTGGTGTATCAGAAACTGATGAAAGGATCAATGCACAAGTGCAAATTATTATTGCTATATTGTTTAATAGTAATTTGCTAAGAGAAATAAGTTCAATAAGAAACGTGTGAAAACTAGAGATTTTCTATGCATGATCCTAACCAGTTAATTATATTTCCTTGTTCTTTTTACAATATCCGCTGAACTTTTTTCATCACATATACGCTTTCATTCCAGTCAAACTCCAAAACCAAGGTTATTTTACTATTAAACTAGTTTTTATACAGTATGCAATTACACGAAACTTCCATGTGGAAGCAGGTGAAAGCATTATTGTTACAGAAATTATTATGGTATGATTATTGATGCCAACCTATGCCCTAGCAATTTTATCCGTACGACACATTGAAATACTTTTTGAGTGAAAGAAAGTATCATATTGCCCCATTTCAACAAACCCTTCTCTTCTTTCCAAGCAAAATGCATGCATAATATAAGCAAGTGCTTACCTTTAGACAAAAGGGCTGAAGTACTTTCCCTTCCCACAGTAATCTGGTAGTCTCTTGAACTCCTTTACAAATAAATATTCGCTTGCTTCACAAATGTGAGTTTCTGTTACAAGGATTAAATTTAAATCCTTTTATTTCCTTATTTAAGAATAGTCCGCCAGAAATTGACACCACAATTCCAATTCTTTTCACATCCAAGAAAACTGCAAATTATTAGATCGGTAAATATAATATGTTATAATTTTATCTAAATAAACACTAAAATGAACCTTACCTTGCTCAATGCTAAACAATTAGTTAACAGATACTCAAGTAAAATTACTAAAATACTTTTGCTATCTTGATAAACCCAAATATTTTTGTTTTTTACGTTTGGCACAACTTGAAAAACGTTCAAAAGTGTGATATAAATTAAGACGTTTTCCTTTTGAGATATTTGTGGTTATATAACCTGCTTATTATAAATGCTACAAAAGATATTGAAGAACTTTTGTAATATTTATGACATTTTTGGCAACTATGTGTTTTCTGTATGCGTTCAGTGCTCTCTATCCCCGCTTTGTTACGTTTGTTTTCTCTAATCGTGCAGACCGTCACCCTAATGGAATTCAAACCCTTTGAGTTTTTTCTGTTTTGCTTTAGTTTATCTTTCTTGGTGTAACTCAAGTAAATAGCTACAATAATTTGTCCAATTGTCCACAAAACAGTGAGCCCATATATTACCAATGATATTATGTTTCCCAAAATAATTTCTGCATTTTCAACCCTTCCTTAAATGTTTATCTTAATGGTCGGACTTTTCTTTGCAAACTGAGATTTTTTCTATTATGATGGACTGTACTATGTGCCTAAATTAACTTGCAGGTGAATTGTTTCCTGTGAGTTGGACGACTAATTAATTGGTACAACATCTACGTATTAAAACGGCTAATAAATTTACAAGAAACCAATCAATTTGTGAAACAAATTCTACTCGAGAAAAATACTTTGTAGCTGCAGAGTTAAATCTGTATAATATCCGGGCAAATTGAGAATTCTAAGAAGCGATAGAAGAAAGAGATTCTGAACAAACCGGGCCCTTCGAGTGCTTCACGCCTTCTGAAGAAGAACTTTCACCGTTGTAGTCTACATATTGTAGTATTTATACGCGTTACTTCACCATCTTTCCTTTCCCTTCCTACTCACTCAAAACTTCCTACTCAAAAAGAACGTTGTCGGGAAAGCGCAAAACATTGTCGGCCTCTTTGCGTTTTATTTGAAAGCAGTAGATTTGAATATTTAAAAAAAATATTTAACTTAGAATCAGGAAGAACCGATGCTGTTTTCGTAACTTTGGATTTGGCCAAAGGAGCAACAAGCACAATTCCTTTAACTTTTTGTGGGCTCATTCTAGTCGTCCCATCAACTTTTAGTTTATCTTTGTCGCTTTTGTACCTATTCCAATTTCTGCTTTCCACATTCCAAACAGCCCATCAACAGACAAAAGGTGTTACTTCACCTTACATGTGTGGGCATTGGAAATCCAAATTTCTTTCTATTTTCCTTGACTGGGACACGTTGTTTGATTAATGCAAAAACTAACGTAAAAGTAAACTAACAACAGCAAATATAATGTTAGTGTATGCATAATTAATGCAGACTATATCTACAGGATTTGACTAAAAGTTGGAATATTAATCTAGACAGCATCAATGGCGAGCGACTTTTCTCTCATGACTTTCATTATGATTGGAATGCGTATAGTTATAGTATTGCATTCATCCAATTTGTATTAATTATCATGCAATTAATTGTAATGTGAAAAATGCTATCAATTCACGACAACGTGTATTCTATTGTGCATGCACAATTATTTTGCATTTATTCCTTCAAAACAGATTTAAAAGTTTTTGACATGAATAAACGGCTTAATTTATGAATTTTCATTCGGTAATGATGTCATAGTGTATACCTATCATACGTATTATGTATATTATATTTAAAAACTCCATTCATAACATTATCTATACCATACCTAACCCTGTTTATCATTCGAGCAAAAGTTGTAGGTTTGTCAAGTCTCCATTACAGTTCTTATTGTTATTAACAACAAGCCAAATTTGTTCCTTTCAATAAAGCACCATTATTTCTAGGTGAAAGGCACAATTTCTATTCAATTCCCTTTCCATACTTCATGTTATGATCTGCGTTGCACAAAGAGAAGAGCTGCTGCCGTTGTTAGAGTCGTAGAGACAACATCATCGTACAACCCTGATAATGATATTCTTGAGAAATGACGACGATGACAAACTAAATGAAAACATGAAAGCAAGGAAGAGGAGAAAGGAACAGGCTTACTTCCTGTTTGGTGATGACGAGCTTGATGATTCCAGGTTAAAATTTCGAGGGATTGCATTATTCTTGGCTGGACCAAACTAGATAACTTAAATTTATTCATTAGTGTACTCACTGTGTTTTATTTCATAATTATACATTGCCGTTATATGCGCATACTTTCAATTTTATAGCAAAATGAAAGTGATATTCGAAGTGACACATCCATGCATACCCTATTTAGTTGTTAGATATGTGCATGTTTCGCATTACCCCGTTAATCCAGTGAAAGTGAAAACTACAGAACCAATTTGATCAAAACAGTTGGACAAAGTCAGAAATTAATTCACAAACATTATTTTAACACTTTTTCTACATCATATACTAAATAAATTGGTAGAACATTTTCATATATGTAAAAAATTGGTATGTCAGAGTCCGTTTTTGTTGTTTGCCGTATTCCACAAAAAAACGAGACAAAGACCGGAAGGCATCTACAAAATCTATCACCGCCATGATACACAATCCTACGTTCTTCCTGCAATATAATATTAACCATTAAAAAGAGCAGCAGATCCTCAAATCCAGCAACTGTTACGTATTACAGCAACCCTTGTATTTAAACTAAAATCAGCAAAATCGCCCACGATGTCAGTGGACGAGAAAGATTAAGTTCTTCCCAACCGAAACATCAACAGAGTGAATAAAGGTTTCTCTATCTGTGCCTGTTTTCAGAAGAAAACGAAATCTGATTCTGTTGTTCATCTGATCTGATACGATTTTTCCCCGAAACGTTTACAGAAATGAATGAAAGGGAGACATAAATGAAAGTGGGTAGGTAGCAACTTCCTTCTTTCTTGGATGTAATCTATATCGGAAGGCTGATATGATGATAGGTCATGATGATGCTTTTCCAATTGAACATTTTATAAAGACAAAAACAACTATATAATATCGACTCAATGCATTTTTAATGTCTGCTGTAGATACCTTCCTACTTGTTGCAGTGATAGAGTGAAGGAAGATGAAAGTGATCTTTAATAGAAAAAATTAGCCAAGCCTTTTTCACAAATTCTATAATTTAAAGACTAATATCTTATTCAGGTAAATAGATCATGAATTGATCTTACTTAACCAAGTTTACCTGGTTTTAATGTAAACTTTAAAAAACAGTTTTCTTAAGAGTTTTCCCTGAAGAAAGAATTTTAAAGAGGGATAATAATATCACTTTCTCTCAAACCTGTTCAGTTTTATTTTTGCATGAGATCAGCTCAAAATCTTCTTCTTACCCAAAGCCTTTTGCTTGAGAGTTTTAAAGACAAATATTTTCCTTGGGTGTATGTTCATGTTTGTCTGTTTAAAACGGGAAGAAGGATTGGATAAAACGATTGCGGTTGTATGGTGGGTCGAAGAGTACTTGGAATGACTAACTTTTTTCGGAAATCAAACACCACCACACTATACCTTTGCTAAAGTGGTTTGGAAAAATACTAAAGAAAAACCTACAAAGCTTCTCTTTTGGTCTCAATCCATTCATGTACATGAAATAGTATTTGTAAGGGGCAGTAGAGCTTTAAAAAATCCTTGTGAAAGTCCCCTGGGCTATGTGCATCATCATTATTATCATCACACAATCGTAAGGTGTGCTACTATTGCTTTACCTCTTCAGTGATTTCTAATAAAACTTTGTGCAGTGAAAGTACTAGAGACACACTTTTCTTCTAGTTTAAAAGTTTGACCATGCTTAAGAAAGTTCTTTCATGAGTCTTACATAAAAGCAGTTGCTAAACAAACCATACAGAAGGAATTATAGGTATATGCATACAATCGTAGAATCTTATGAGTTGTTGACGTTAATATCCAGTCATACATTATTAACAAAGGAGAGACAAGCTTTAATCTTCCTTGACTTTCATCGTTGCTTCATGCAGGTTAACATAAAGCCGGAGAAATGCTTAATATGGCAGTTGTGGTGACGAAGTAACCATAAGGAATGTATTTGATTTTTTATTTCTTTTTATTTGGTGAACGTCACAAAAATTTGGAGTTTTCAGTCAAAATCAAGTTTCTCCAGGGGATGAACTTTTGGTTCTCCTGTTGCACACTTTTCATCTCGTTTTCCGTCTCTCTTGTTGCTCTACTGCTAGACTTTCCTTTTGACGAACAGGGCAAAGAACATACAAACAAATAGCTGCACATTGCCATACCGCCTTTCTTGCTAAAATGAAGGAAAGAAAGAAATGAGTTTTTTCTGGACGAATAAGGGATCGTTTCTCATGTAATTTAGAACAACATGGGAAAGGTATGGACGTAAAGGAAAAGGGGTAGTAAAAAGAAAGTTGAGACGGAATGGTATTCCTTTAAAATGATTAAATAGGTATAACTCGTCACTGACGTAGTTTCTAGAAAAGAGCCGCTGGCTATATTGTTTAAGATGAGTTTCTCTGAACGGGGTTGATTTTGTCTAGAGTTTAAAGAAAGAAATTTAAAAATAGAAAATAGAATTTGGCCATTGGACGACCAAGGAAATGAAATATAAACAGATGCACGTATTCGTACAACAAATAGTTTAAAGTTGCAGTAGCAGTAAGGAATGAATTTTTCATCTGTCTGAAATAATGAAAAAGTTTAAAATATGGTGATAGCAGGGCATAATTCTAAAACAACCTATCTAAACTTTAATTTTACATTTGATTCACTTGATCGTTCATTTTTCGTTTCCGTGGAAAGATATTTCCATGTTGCAATAAATACATTCGGGGCAAAACGATACTCTTCTCCAAAAGGTAAAACGAACGAAACTAACTGTAATAAGTACAAATGCGAGATGAATAATGTAATCTTGATTGTATTTTGGGCTCACCAATGCAGTACACAAGACAATTTAATGTTTCATAGAGAATATAAACTTTTATTTTATTTTTGTAACATCAATTTGTTATATAAAACAACATCCTCATCATCTTAATCAAATTTAAAAAATTACAAATTAAAATAAAAAACCAAGCCTTTAAAAACTTGACTACATAGTATTATGCATTTATAATAACAATATATAACATACATCGTAACTCGATGAGGAAGGTACTAAGAATAAAATAAAATAAATATTACAGGAACGTCACAACAATTATATAAACAATTGAAGAGAAATGCAGTTTATGCAGTGCTTCGTTTGCACATTAGGGTAAAGGCAAGTTATGCATCGAACTGCATTGGTGAGAGAGTCGTCAATACGTTGTATGATATTTGTACCACATCTAAACAATATAAATGCATGAATAAAAAAGCAAATGAAAGTAAAAAGATTGTGGATTGGGTAAAAACGTATTGTTTGGCTAAAGAACTGCGATTGATTAAATTGACTACACTCTCTCAGCAATGTTAAATATTACATGAATTGTGTCATTCACAGTGGTTGATTAGGTGAGCTACGACGAAGGATCCTCGTAATTAGACGGTATCCAGAAAGACTGAAATAGTAATAAAAATAAAAGAATTTGAATTAGTCCAATTAATACCAACGCACTGATTAAGTCAAAATACTTTTTTTAAGTCGCGTACCATATTAGTGCAAGCTGTAGCAAGCATCATGAACTTGGGATTAAATTGTACACATTGTACCGCAGCAGGATGATCTCCATTTAGACTACAAACCTGCAAAGTAAAAACAAATTAATGGTTTGTAAAACTAATCGCTACAAATCCAAAGAAATTGATATAAAGTATTCCTTAATTGCTTTTACCTTGTAGCCATCTTCTACGTTCCATACATGAATAACACCATCTCCTGATCCGGAGAAGACATACTGAGAATCAGGACTGAAGGAAGCTTCCAAGTGAAGTTTTTGAGAATTTACATGACCAGCAAATGTTTGTATTGGAGTTCCATGAAACGCATCCACTAGTCGGATGACTGAACCATAGCTGCAGATCATTATCGACTTTCCATCTGGACTGAACTTCAACGATGCCCACTCATTGTCCTTTTCATAACTGAACCGGAACGTAGTAAAGGGACCCTGTAGTCAAAATAAATAAACATAGTAGTTAGTCAATTGAAAAACAATCTATATAGCATATTGCATAACCTGACACGCTATTAAGAAAAAAAATTCGATCCAGTTACCTTATCAAACGAACGCAAATCATACAGCTTAATACTTTCATTATTGACGCCAGCTGCAAAAATAAGTCCTTCTGGATCAAAGGCCGCCACAGGTTTCCCTTGAAGATGCATTAAACCCTGACAGTTCGGAGAACGTAAATCCCATAGACGCAAAGTTTTATCCAGAGAACCAGACAGAAAGGTGTCGTCAGTGGGGGACATGCACAAAGTTGTAACTTTTTTTGTATGACCAGGGAAATACCGTAAGTACTTGTTATCATGCAGTGACAAGTACCGGATAGTATCTTAGAAAATATAAAAACGACAATTTAGTATATTTGAACCTTTTCAAGATATTTCTAAATGATCATATCAAAATACCCTAACCTACCATCAATTTTTGTTGAGCTGTGAATAGCTGTGTTCTTAGCATGAGTAAAGTGAATTAAGTCAACTCCGTACTTTTTACTGTTCAAAGTTCGCTTTTGTCTGTAAAAAGAAATTTACATTTACAATTCTAAAGCCATTAAATAAATACAATTTTTGGCCATTTCAATTGATACTTACGTTCCTTTCTCACAGTCATAAATCACAATCTGGTCATCCTCAGCCGATGAAATGAGCATGTCACCAGTAGGAGAGAAATCCATGCTATTGACCCGGTCTGTGTTTTCTCGAAATAACTTGGAGACCCGAAACTTCCTCACAGTTTCATCATTCAACTTCACACCACGATCTTCATCAGTTCCAAGGTCCATTTCAGTTATTTAATTTATTTCTTCACGTGCCAAAAAACTAATAAATAAACTAAAATTAAACTTCAATAAAATTACAATCAGCTGTTGTGAACACTGTTAAAACTAAAATGAAATATTTTACCTAAATTCACCACCAATTAAAAAATAAATGAAATTCCAACAGCCAGAACCTTGAATTAAATACCAGGCAGCTGCAATATATTAAAAATATTTAAAAGTTTCCTTTAAATACAACCAAACTGCCAGAAAATAAATTAACCTTTAAATGATTGTGACACAACTGTAAAAGAACTTTACCTCGTTTTATAACCAAATTGTTTGGCTTTTAGCTTTCCTGCTTTTAATATTTTGTTAAATAATTTCCAATTACCTTGATAATTACAATTAATTGTTGGTTAATTAGCTAATTAAATTTAAACCTCTTCCACTGATGAGAAAAACTTTGTTTTTGGTTTGTTTACAAAAATAGACCGGCTATCCTATGGACTTTTAGACGCCTAAGCCAAAACATAGGAAATCGTATTACCCACGGCGAGTCGCACAGTGCCCCGAAGTTGTATGACCATTGCGGAATGTGATACGTATGAAAGAGTAAAGGGGTTTCTTTAATGAATAGGAAATGAAGATGGTTTTTAAGTTTTAAATAATAATTAAATCTATGCGATTTATTTCGATAACATAATATACTTGAAGTAAGTTAAAATTAGAATTTTCTGCAGACGTTTATCGCATACAGAAAGCAACTTTTTTTTAACAATATTATAGCAATATAAAATACTAATTTTAAAACTCTTTTGACGAATAAATAAGTGCACACTCTAGTCATCTTCCATATCGTCATCACTGTTTTGGTTGTTTCCTGAAGCACTACCCCCACTTCCGGCAGTGTGAGATTTGAAATAGCGCTGGAATTTCTTTTTGATAGATCCCCCTCCTCCATTGTCGTCATCAGCTCTTGATGAACTTCCACTAGCCAGTCGGGCAGTTTTTGCTCGAAGGTCGTCAATTGTCTCGTCTTGGGAAGCCCATTCCAATACCAAGCGTCTGCCGTACAAATGGGTGCTTTTGCAAAGTGTATCAAATGCTTTCTGAAAATTGCAAATTAATTATGGTTAAGTTTTTTAAAGAAAAATCATGGGCATGAAATAATATGTACATACCTTGGCATCACTATCGGAATAGAATTCAATGAACGCAAAACCTCTATGCTCTCCACTTCCCGTTAATTTCTTAGGAAGTCGAACAGCTTTCAGTTTTCCAAATGTCCTAAAATATAAAAAAATGGAATTAGTAACAGCGTTCTTTAATAATACTTATAGCGTATAATACCGAATTGAAAACTCACTTGAAAAGATCTGTGATTTCCTCCTGTGTAGCCAAGAATGGAACATTCCTAACAAGTATCTTTGTACCATTCTCCTTCTTTTTATTTCCGTCATTACCACCGTCCTTACTGTAAAAATCAATAAATAATTTACTGAGGATTTTGATGTCTAATTATTAAAATTAATTAGTTTGTTCTTCTTACACTAAAGTTCTTGTTGACCGCTTAATTTCCAGTATATGATTTTCAAGCATGGTCCCATTCAAAGTTTCTAAAGCCTTTTGAGCATCGTCACTCCTATAAAACTGAATAAATCCGTAGCCCATAGATAACATATTATCCGGATTACTGGGATCCTTTCTAAGAGCAACAGTTGCTGTGTAAATTGGACCACATCCTTTGAAATGCTGGAAAATAACCAATCAAAAATGTAAAGATTATGAGTAATTAATTATATAATATCTTGGCCGACAAAACCTTTTAAATTACGTACCTTTATTAATGCTGGCTCTCTAGTTCTAAAGTTAAGATTTTTAACAAACAAAGTAGTATCTGGTTCTGGAACTGCATTTTCGTCGATTGTATCCAGTCCTTCGATCTCCTGAAGAATATCTTTAGGTGCTTCCTCAGTCCTTCTCTGTACTCCAGACAGTAAAGTTTGATTTGCTTCAGGGCTAGTTTCACCCTCACCACCAGTGGTACGATTCAATTGAGATAAATTCGTAGGGTCAGCCGGTTTCGAGAAGACACCAATAGGTGCCCATTCCAGGTATAATGGTAGATCAAAGAATTTGCTGTATGCAAGTTTTTTGAAGGCAGCTCTGGCTTCAGCGGGCTCGGCAAACTCGATAATTGCTTTAAATAAGTTGAATATTGATAATGAGCAACAACAAAGGTAACAATTCTAGTACTTGTAGAGGGGAGAAAGCTTACCAGTAACACCAGTTGGAGGCATCACAATTCTATTTAGCACACCGTGTTTACAAAATAATTCCCTCAAATCCTCTGATGAAGTACCAACCGGAAGATTCTTGGCGAGTAAGACAGTTTTTGATCTCTCTGGCTTCTTATCTTTAGAATCAAATGCATCTAAGCAGACTCCATTCTTTTCTAGAAACTGCTTTGTATCAGAGACTATTTCAGTTTCTGCCAGAGCCATCCTCACACCAACGCTGGCTATCCGACTGTCTCCTTCATCTGTTTTGTCAAGCAGCATTTCTTCACGGGATATTCCATATTTGTCAGAAATAACTTTTGATATGGCATTCGTTCCCAGAAAAAGGGCATTCCAATTATGTGAAGAACCTGATAAAAACAGAGAAATGAGTACAAACAAAAAGTCAGCTACTCGTTATACATAAAATTAGACTTAAGTTATTGAAAGTCACCAACCTGCCGTGCTCTTTACTTTCTTTTCCTTTTGTGTTTTGTAGGACGAGCCGGCATTAATTTCTTCATTAAGGTCATCCTGGGACTTTGCTGGAAGGATATGCAACATCCTTCCTTGTAGTATTGTACCGTCTAAAGCTTGATATGCCTTTTCAGCATGTTCGGGTAGCATGAATGAGACGAAACCAATTCCTTTAAGCTTTCTGCTGATCTTATCTATAGGCAAATGAACTTCTGTGAGGGGACCAAACTAATAAAAATAAACAGATAAATTTTTAATTTCAAGATAAATGTTCATCAATTTTGAATGAATTCATGTACAGATTGACTCACTTCTTTAAAAATTTCAGTGACCTCATCCTCATTTGTAGTATATGGAAGATTCCTTATAAATAAACGTCCACTTTCCCTAATAGGCTCAGCTTCCTTCTCCAGTTCTTCCTCGAGCTTTCTCCATTTGTTGTCTTTACCGGGGTCTTCATTATCTCCGTTTGAATAATTTCTTATGTGAATCTGATTGCCCAAAAGTATGCTTTTATTTTTCTGCATCCCTTTCTGTAAGTCTTCCTCAGTTTCAAAACCTACAAACACGATTCCGCGAACAAATGGAGGAAACCTGTGCATCATAATATAAATAGTAAAAAACTTGGAAGATCTTAAAAAATATTATTTACAAAGTACATGCTTTACTAATGTAGTACCTAACAGATTTCAGCTTCAGAGGAGCAAAAAACCCTTTTATATCTTTCTTCTTCGCTTTCTTCGGAACATCTCTCAGTTTTAATGTGAAAAATTCCTTTTCATGTTGCTTCTTTTTCTTCTTCCCTTCAGATTCATCTTCCTTTTCATCTTCGAGTTCCTTCGTTCCACCCTTATCCTTTTCTTTACTTTTGACGGCTTCGAGTTCTTTCTTTTTATTCAGCTTTTCTAACTGATCAGCAATACTGTCATTTCCCCAGGTTGCAACATTTTTTTTGTGAGCTTGTAGGAATTCCATGAAAGCCGGGTCCTGCTCACACTTTTCTAGAATTTCATCTTCCTTCCGTTTTCGTTTTGCAGGCTTCACTTCTCCGTCTTCCTCCTCTTCGGTGGATTTATTAGCTTGTGCCGTACGCTTCGCCTCAGCTCTCAACTTTTCCCTAGTCACTCTACTTACAGGTTTTGGTCTATCCTCTATAAAAAATATACAAAAAGTTATTGTTTAAACCCCAAACTCAAAGATGAATTGTTAATAGATTCGAATCCGTACATACTTAAATTGACACATATTTCCACATTGATTTTAGACATTCCCATAAAGGCATTGTTGAAATACGCCTGAGCTGCCAGGGCTTGCTCAACTGTTCGAAATCCAACAAAACCAAACTCTCTGAATTTCCCTTCTGCATTGTATTTCAGTTTGATATCCGTTATTTCACCTTTTTCGCTAAACATCTTCCTCACCTTATCTTCGGTTGCCTGAAACAAGTAAATAAATTGATATAACTTCTCATCTTATCCATTGCTGATGGTGAAAGCTCAAGTAATCTGTTTCTAAAATGAAAAACTTACAGATTTTGGCAAATTCTTTACAATAATCCTCGAACTACTCATGGTTTCGTTTGTATTTGTCATTACTATTTTCACAGTAAAACTTTAAATAATTTTAACTAATTGTTGTTTAACAGAAACTTGTGAATCCTGATATTTAAGTGTTTACCTTTTCAGGCCTGAAAACTAAAGACATGTGCTTTTTTCATCAACTCTTGCCCTATCCACACATGCTTGCTTGATCTGCAATAGATCTTTATACAGGATTTCATATCTCCTTGCCCTTCTCAAAATACCCCACTCATATAAGCTTAACATGCATTGTGAAATTTAATTATTTTAATCATGGATGCAATTAAATTAACTATATATCCAATACAACAAATATAATTCAAAGGATTTAAAGAGGTTTGAAATTTTATATGCAAAAGTATTCTTGTAAAATTAAATATAACTTTTTATGCATTTTTATTAAATTTCATTCAATGTATAACATAATTGGTAAATATCGCGTTAAATTTTATTTCAATTTTGAATATAAACACTATCCGTATATGATGTCCAGATTTTGAATGTATTTCCAAGCTATCACAATAATTTCATCCCGTTGCGGTCAGGTACGTGGAAGCCTACATAAACAGGAAAAATTGAGGCTTTTATTAACTAAAAATATAAAGGTAGTTTTTAATTGTGTTGTGACCAGCTTAAATCCAACATATTTTTCCTATTATATGCGGACTCTGTAATTCACGTTATTGTTTGCAAATTACTCAATCAAGAAATCACAAATGAGGATCGATTGACCAATATTTCTTGAATTCGGTATTTTGCATAATAGTGTTTAAACAATATTTCGTTCTTACATAATCCAAGCGTTAATAACTCGGAGACTTTCGAAGGTTGTATTATAATTTAGATACTAATTCATGTTCCCATATTTTCCATTTTTCTGTCCATTCGTCTTCGAGGGTTGATTTTCTAAAAATTCACAAAATTTATTATTTGACATTCCAAAAAATGTAACTACAAATGCAAAAATATTATCAAAAACGAACATGTATTGATTCTACTAACTTAAATCCATTGCTGGCAATTGTTAACTGCTTCAACTTATTAAATTTAAGTTATTCAAATCAATTTAATTTTGCAGCTGCTAACCAATAAGATATCCATGAGAGTATAGGGATTCTTATCAACCTATAAGCTGCATTTTTCTGTCAAACTAGGCAGCTAACTCTATTTCAATAATGAACTTTCATGTGTTTTTCTACAAAACATAGAAAAAAACTTGCATTCATATAAGTTTCTTTTTCGTCCCATCTATCTGGTGTTGAATGGATAGAATAATGGCCAATTTATATAGCTAACAGGTATAAAAGAAATCCCATGGATTGTGATGATTTCCTCATGTCTCCATAGGTTTGCATGTTTCTCATTCACAAAAAAACCGTTCTTTCTTGGATCCCGCATTGAACAAAAGTTTGCAAATGTCCGGTAAATCCTATGAAAATTTTAATTTTAGATAATTATATTCTTTTATATTCTTGCTGGCGATTCTCTTAATTGTATGTTTTAAATTATTTAGTAAAAAAATCTCTATGCGTGATTATTATAATATGTACTTACGGATGAAATGATAAGAAAGCTTGGAAATTTTCTTGGATTTTTTAATTTGTTTCAAATAAATTTGCAACATATTGGAATGTGATTGTATCACGTAGATTGTAGATATGGCGCCGGCGGTGAGCCACCAGTGGAGTCAGTGGTCATAGAAAAGTTACATCCATGTCCATGTTCATGCCTAGGTGAGATATATGTTCATTGGTCTGCATGTTTTTCTAACTGGATTAATGCTCAAACAAGTGTTCGCTGAAGAATCGCTTCTGTATTTGGCTATATGCTTTTTTATATTCTTCAACAGACTCCAGAATTAGGTTCTTTCATAATATATATTTTTATATCAAAAGAATCGATCGATATGTTCATGGTGATGATGATGACTTTTTTTCTTTCGCTGTTCTTTTGCATTTTCATCGTTCAGCAACAGTTTACTTTATTCCCATTCAAAAACGCTTTTCTTTCATATACAAAATGCATATAATGCCGCATAACTTGAATAAATGCTACATAAAGAGATAAAATAGTTAGCAAATTTAATATGAAAGTTGAAAAAAGTGAAAGTATTTTGATGATGTTAAGCATAATGATCTCTTGTTAGGATATTTAAGGTGTTTGGCTTTTAGATCTGGATCGAGATCCAGGAGTTGACCCTTTTGAAGGAGGGGTTCCAGCTTTTCCTTGTTGTGGAGGTGGCGTTTTCTTCTTCCCTTTCCTCTTTCCTTTTATCTTTTTCTTGCGAAGCTTTGCAATCTTGTACTTTCTCCATGCAATCTTTAAATCAGAAAAATCAATGTTTTTGAAGATTAAATAGAGATAACTTTTTAAGTATGTAACTTACTTGAATTTTTCTTGCTGCCCAATTTTGCTTGATAACTTCCGCCTTTTCCATATTTGCCAGCAATTCCTTGAGCCTTCGCATTGCTCTCATCTCGTCATAATTTTCCTCTACGTTTTTGAATTTCTTTTGAAGCTTTTCAGTGTCCCTGTCGTTCCCCTCAATTACGTCTTGAAGATCGTCCAATTTCTTCTGGTATTTAAGCATTGTGTTATCGTATTGACGAATTAACGAGTCTAAACTAGCTTCTAAGTAGTGACGTCTGCCACGAAGGCTCTTTGTGGTCTTTTTAACGAAATTGATTGTGTTTTCGTAAGTTTTCTGTACAAATGCAATTTCATCCTTTGATTTGATGAACTCCTTTTGGTATGCTTGTTTATTCCTTAGATCCTTTAATGAAAATCCCTTTCTGTTACAATACAAAAATATTCATTTCAACCGTATTACAATTACAGCTATTTTAAACTATTATTATATTCTATTCATTTACATGTAGCTGTCAATTGTGTCAGAAGAGGTTTTTGATTCGTTCATGATAGTATCCCTTAGGTCAAATATTTTCTCATCAAGTTCCTTGTTTACTTGGTAATCCTTATTGCGATGAATTTCAAAATTTGTCTGTAATGAAAATACAGTATTCATTTATAAAATTTGCCCTATTCCTCCCAAATGAAATGCAACGAACTAACGTACCTGCAACTTTTTCAATTTGATTAATAAAAGCTGGTAACTGATTACATTATTTGAAATATCTATAAAGTTTTCACTCCTGTCATTTTCAAACAGAGTAGCAACAACCATTCCAAACTTTGAAAAATATTGGAAAACATTTCTATTATGGACTGTGTCGAGTCCTATAGGGCAAATTTTATTTAAATCGGCCCAGAATGAGTTTGATAG